>MCJB01000559.1:0-12499 GCA_002018475.1 Nicotiana obtusifolia | reverse complement strand
TATATATATATATATATATATATATATATATATATATATATATATATATATATATATATATATATATATATATATATATATATACATATATGTGACCTATTTGTTTCTAGATACATATTATACCAATTTTATGTTAAGAATATACAAGGATTAAAATTATTAGAAAATAGTACGAACTATATTGTACCAAGTATAAACCATCAATTATACACATACAATTATTCATTTTTTTGGACGGTCATTTGCTATGAACCCTATGTATATTTATACCTAAGGAATAATAATGGTATATATAAGCATATAAATATTAAATTTTATTACCATTTGTACATATAATATATTCCTCACATTTACATCATATATGTTTTATATGTCAAATATACATAAAAGATATTTAGATTTCATTATATATATACATAGCTATACATTAAAGAGTACATACACCGAATATGTACAGAACTATATGCTTTTTTAATAATATACATCAAATATATATTATATACATAAAACGATTGCATTTTAATAAAACATATGATTTTAAGAGCAGACTATTTATTCGAAGGAAAGTTTATACATAAACGATAAATTTATAAAGTTCAAATTAATGATGAGAGAGAATTGTGGATAGATTACTATGGCTCCAAACTAATTTCTTAAATTGTGGATTAGTGTTAACTGTTTAAGTTTAAGAAATTGAAAGCCATTAAATAAGGTAAAGAATCTTTAAAAATGCTATAATTGTAAATGAATGTGCTATTTTTGAAGTAAAGCAAAAATATTATTATTTATATAAATAGTTTTTACTAAGAGTCCTATCGTATAAAAATCTCTAATTTTTCTTATGATTTATTTGATTATCTTTCATCCTTTTACAACAAAAATAACTTCTACACCAAATGCAAATTGCCTGCTCTTTCCCAATACTGCACATAACAACATAGTGACCTAGCTCGAATTTCTTCAAGAAATTTTATTTCGCATTTTTGCTATTTGAATAACGGCTAATGGCGACTACAATTGCGAGTAACAAGCATATTTTTGCCTTTCCTTTTGGTCTCAACCCCAACTGATTATCTTTCTTTTTCATTTTTTATGGATGATTTCAAAAGAATTACAATAATTTTAAAGTGTTTTTGAATCGCTTCTATAGTTTTTTATGTTCTTAGGCACTGTTTACATATTTCATTTCTCTTGCAGATGAAAATAAAAGCTTCAGAAGCAGAGGAACAAAAAATTCCTCAAGTAGAAGGTAGTAATACTCTGATTTTTGATTAGTGGCATTTAAACTTTGTCAATTTGCCGGGAATTAAGTCGCATATATTTATAGAATCAATTGTCCCTTTTACTATCCAATTTATTATAAATCTTTTTGGTATAGTGGCATTTGAACTATTTGAATTTGACGGGATAATTTTAGCCCAACATGCCCATTTGACACCCCTATTTACTATTATATACAATGTTGTATAGTTACATAGTTAAAAATAAATTAATTTTAAGAGGGTGTTTGGATAGGCTTATTTTAAGTGCTTATTAATTTTTAAGCACTTTTTTAGTTTTTGTGGTGTTTGTCAATGATAAAAATTACTTAAAAACACTTACTTCTAGGCATGAAAAGTACAAAAATAAGCCAAAAACCAAAAGTTGGGTATTACCAACTTATGGCTTTTGGCTTTTAACTTATATAAGCTACTTGTTAAAAACCCATCCAAAACAACTCTAAGAACAAATAATATTTAAATTCACACTAAATATTACTAGTTTGAATTTGGACTAATTTTCTTGTTATTTTAGTTTCTTATTTTTTAATTTTAATATTTTTATTCATATATTTTACATTACGCTCATGGGAAAGCCCATCTCAGCTTCAATCAAGCTTTGTTGGACTAGGCTAAAAAGCCTCTTCGTATATGGGCTCCAAATATTTTAATCCAATCCTATTAAATCATGGGCCGAGTTTTGTCACGACCCAAATCCCAAACCCGGTCGTGATGGCATAACTCATTTTGAGCAGTTAATTTAACAAGAGAATAACACAACACAGTTTGATAGCAGTCATTTGCAGAAAAATATAGTGAACCATCCCAACAACAGCCCAAACCGGGGTGTCACAAAGTCATGAGCAACTAATGAAAATCCTAATAATAAGATTACTATTACAATATCTTTGGCACAATTATTTGAAGATAGGGGAAACAACAAGATAAAAGAGATACGGGGCTGCGGACGCCAATAGCTTTGACAGTCATAGTCAATGCCTCGGAGCGGAATCAATAATACTGAATCTGCACACATGGTGCAGGGAGTAATGTGAGTATTTCCAACTCAGTGAGTAATACATATAAATAATGACTGAAAGTAAGGAAACACGTAGAGCACAAGACAATGCATAATCAAGCAGTAAAACCATTACTTGAAAATAGTAAATCAATAAGAAATTATTTAAAAATCTTCCCAGCTCTGGTTACCAGTTGCCATTGTTACCAACTGTAACATCCCTGGGCTCAGTATCATTTAAAACAGTAAAATCTCCCCAGCTCTGGTTACCAGTTGTCATTGTTACCAACTGTAATATCTATGGTTACCAGTTGCCATTGCTACCAACTGTAACCTACAGTTGTCATTGTTACCAACTGTAATATCTCTGGGTACACTGCGCTCACTGGGGGTGTACAGACTCCGGGAGGGGCCCCTTACGGCCCAAGCGCTATATCAAGCCACCTCGTGGCATACATCTAGGCCCTCGGCCTCATATCAATCAAGCCACCTCATGGCGTATATACAGTATCTCAGGCCCTCGGCCTCATATCACTCAGTAAAACCTCACACCTGGCCCTCGGCCGCACTCAGTCAGAAAATCATCACAAGCCCCTCGGGCATAGTAAAACGATAGTTCTCAGCCCAAACATCATTTCAAATATTGTGTAAATCTCAAAACTGAGTAAATAGTGGCTGAGTTGTACAACAGTGGAAACAACATGATTGAGTTCAAGTAATAAGTACAAATACTGAGGAAATACTGATAAAAATCCCCGGAGGGTTCAAACAATTGGCACGAGGCCCAAATATGGCAATCAGCCCAAAACATGATGATATCAAATAGGTTTCAATCAAATATGCAGTAAAAATCATCAATCGGGACGGACCAAGTCACAGTCCCAGTAGTAAACGACCCCACGCTCATCATCAAGCGTGTGCCTCACTTCAATATAGCACTACGATGTGCAAATCCGAGGTTTCGAACCCTCAGGACATCATTTACAATCACTACTCACCTCGAATAGGCTAAATTCTTAGCCTGCGACGCCTTTGCTCTTTGAATTGGCCTCCGCGCGCGTCAAATCTATCCAAAATTAGAATAATTACGTCATAATATGTTGACGGAACAAAGCCCACGCGAAAACAATCAACAAATACTAAGAAATCCCAAAATTAGCAAAACCCGAGCCCCGGGCCCACTTCTCGAAATTCAGTAATTTTTCACCTCAACGGGTTCCTTATCTTCCCACGAGTTCAACCATACAAGATTTATCGAATTCCGACATCGGTTCGACCTCCAAGTCTTAAAATCTAAACTCAAGGGTTTTTCACAATTTTCTCCAACTTAAATCACCAATTACATACTAGAATGGCAATAGGTTTGGATAATTTGACCAAGATTGAGTTAAGAACACTTACCCTAATGTTTCTCTCGAAAATCTTCCAAAAGTCCTTCAAGATTTCGCTTCAATCCGAGTTCCCTAGCTCCAATTATGTTCAAGATGGTCAAAATCCCCTTCTTTAAGAATTTGTTCAAGAAAATCTCTTTTGGATATAGGTTTGAGGTTGATTTGTTGTGATTGTATGGTGTTTGGAGGTGTTTCTCTTTGTGGATAACGAAAATGGGTTTTGCATGGCAAATGGGCACTAATTTCTATTTATAAAGGGGTCAAAAATCGGAACAAATAAAACTTTCAGGTGTTGAAAATGCTATAGCATTTTCGCGTAGCATAATCAACATGTTGTCCACATTTTGGACAGCATCACGTAGCATTTTTGACATTGTAATCTGTTGCACTTTGCTATAGCATTTTCGCGTAGCATAATCAATATGTTGTCCACATTTTGGACAGCATCACGTAGCATTTTTGATACTGTAATATGTTGCACTTTGCAATAGCATTTTCGTGTAGCATAATCAACATGCTGTCCACATTTTGGACAGCATCACGTAGCATTTTTGACATTTATGCAGATTTTCCTTTCCAACGATGAAATAGTCCGTTTAACCACTCAAAACTTACCCGAGCCATTCGGGACCCCGTTCGATTATACCAACAAATCCTAAAACATATTATGGACTTAGTCGAGGCCTTAAATCACATCAAACAATGCTAAATACATGAATCATACCCCAATTCAAGCCTAATGAAACTAACAAATTCCAACTTCTACATTCGATGCCGAAACCTATCAAATCGAGTCTGATTGACCTCAAATTTTGCACACAAGTCATAAATGACATAACAAACCTATGAAGATTTTCAGAACTGGATTCCGACCCCGATATCAAAAAGTCAACTCCTCGATCAAACTTTTCCAAAAATTTTCTATTTTCCAACATTCGCCAAAATGCGTTGAATTTTCCTACGGACTTCCAATTTCAAATCCGGACATACGCCTAAGTCCGAAATCACTATATGAAGCTATAGCAACTCTCGGAATTTCATTCCGACCCTCAGATCAAATTCTTGCCTAACAACCGGAAATCGCCAAAATACTAACTCCACCAATTCAAGCCTAATTTTACACCGGACCTCCAAAACCAATTCCGATCACACTCCTAAGTCATAAATCATCTCCTGAAACTAATCGATCGTCGGAATTCACATCCGAGCCCTCTAACTCATAAGTCAACATCCGGTTGACTTTTATAACTTAAACCTTCTTGAAAGAGACTAAGTGTCTCATTTCTTACCAAATCTACTCCGAACGCAAACCACTCAACGCGATTACATAAAACACGGATAACGAAGCATAATAAAGCAGAAATGGGAAAAACGAAGCGGTAACTCACGAGACGACTAGCCGGGTCGTCACATTCTCCCCCACTTAAACAAATGTTCGTCCTTGAACGTGCCAAGAATTATTCCGAGGACATTAAATTTCTAAGTATATTATTACACGCACTCGCGGGTGATTCCACGTCACCTTAAATTTAACATGGATCTGACAACACCATCTCAATTGAAGATTATTTCTTTTATCCACATTTATAAACTTCAAAGCCAAATTTCTCAAAGCCCAATTAATTCAACACAGCGTGTTAGTCTCAACCGGCTGTAGCAACTCGTGCTTACGCGCCCATCATATATATGCCCATAACCACGTCTCTGGTTATAATAGTTGTTCATAATTAATTCCAGCATCGTCAATTAACCTCATATTAACAAAAACCTCGTTTCAAATTTTCACAACTCCGACAGCAATTCACGAGGCATGAAGACGTCATAATTATTTACTCGAATTAACGAGTCACATTTAACGCCACCTGAACACTCCCCTTGTAGGCTGAAACTCACTAATTACAGCATGAATATGGCTAAATGTGCACAGAAATACATAGAAGAATATCAAATAAGCCTAACAGGCATGGCTCCCTATCAGTACTATAGTACAAATTTAAGTTAAAAGAGGGAGAATTTAAAACACATAAATTTTCATCACAAGGATCTCGTTCTTATATAACTTTCACCGTAGCTCATAGCCCAGTTAAGCTTTTCACATCATATTAAAAATGCGAGGATCTCATCCTCAACTCTGAATCACAAGTAATATGCACATCGTGCCAACCGAAATCTATCCATTTCTCCTTTAAAAGTAATTTCCTTTAATCAAAATCACGACACATAATGAACTCCCATACCGGTAGGGCATATGATTCATAGGGCTTTAATCAATTATCCCGAATTTACATCAAAACCCACTATAGTGAGTAACAGAAAGTCACTTTTGGACTCATAGCCCTCGATAGTGTACAAAACAAAAATGATAGACACAACTAAGACCATCAAAATCTCCCAACAGAGATAAACAGTAGTAGAGTGCAATTTCACAAACTCACCAAATAAATCGATTGCCCATAATAACATCCTCCGACCACAATAACTGGAATTTCAGGAATCTGGTGCCCGTAACACATCGCATGATGCCTATAAATCCTGTTCCAAATCTCGCAATACTGCCACGACGAAAGAGACGTGTAGAAGCTCGTAGCCACCTACTGAATCAATAATTCATGGAGTCTCTCATCCTGTCAAGAACCATTACCTCATTCTGAACTGAATAACGATATTTCCTTTTAATGTGCCTTATATAAATCTGATTTCATAGATTTCAGCTCCAATAATCTCGTCTCACCCGGTGCAAGCTGCTCATGTAATAAATCGCCTTAAACACCGACTCAGCTCTCATATGGAGCCATCAATGCACCGACAAGCTACAATTTGAACATGTCACATGAAGAGGAACGAACTCTGGAAAAGAATTATCCAGCCCGCGTAATGAATAAATAAAACAGTCAAACAGATGTTACGAACCCTTCTCAAAGGATGAGAAACAAAATATGCAAGAATAGGTATAGGGGACCGTACTCAACATAACACTGTTGCGGCACGCAACCCGATCCACACATAATACCGTTACGCCATAACCCGATCCAACTTCTTTCAAATTACTCTTGACCTGACTTAGGAATATAATAGCTCCATTCACAACATAACGAACTCAATTGGCACTCACCTTGAGTGACCCGAATCGCGAGACCACATCGTCTCAATACTCACGAACCATCTCATACCCTCCTTATGTGATCAATATTATCTTAGATTGGTACACCCATTCTGCAAGACCTTCTGCGAATTCAAAGCTATTTCTTCCTTTCCTCCAATACTGCACCGTATACCTTATGGTAACATAGAATATTCCAAGTTTCGTTCGCAATCCACTGTGAAGACTCGATCCTTAACCACCTATAGGACCCGAAATCCTTAGGCACTGCACTTTAATTCTTGAATCCACTAGGACCATTATCGAGAGTCAATTACTCTGACCTAGTCCCGAAGATAACCAACTCCAACGCTCTACTAGCACATGACAAACTCTCGAAGAAGCAACCGACTTCGCTCTTTTCCATGTACATCACGTCCACAAAAACATAAGCTCTGAGTCTTCCCAAAAACCTGAACATGCATCGATAACGCCGAATATAGCACACGCCCATCTAGTTCTTTGCTGAATTACCCCTAATATTTCCTTTCCTTAGTCATAAATACTGCGCCAATGTACCGATAACCAGAAACCGCACAAGCAGACAACCACGCGATCCAATCGTAAACGGTGGGGCTCCCCCCCCCACTTAGCTCTAAGCCACTATCACATAATGTAGAGCCCACGACGATTCCTCCTTTTCAATTACCATGATCTCGCACCATTAACCCGACAGACTTCTCGAAGTCTTTGTTAAGCTTTTCATGAACATCCTGGATCACAAGTCATAGTCACACACTCGACCTCTTATTGGGTAGCAAGTAATATACCTCGCAGAAGCTTCATCAACATCACGCCACCGCTAACCTGCTCACAGGAGATAACCCACCTATGGATTTCCTTACCGACATCTTTAATGACGTTGCATTAGATACAACTACCCTGTAATCAGCAAATCCTCCTGAGCTCATGCTCGTCCACCAGCTGTATAAGTCTGCTCCTTCCCTATTGACATCAACTGAAAGTTCAACAATACTTTACGAACTCAAGTCATATTGCACCTGAAACGATAATCAGATCTTCACACCCCTATTCATTTCAAACAAACTCCTTTCTGCCATATTCGATCTTTTTTTTTTCGTACGACAACCATCACTCCAAATAAAATACGTAGGAAAAATCACCTTCCATCACATTCCCAAACCGTTCTACACTTTCTCAAGACACGCGGCTATCCTACCACATAATCCATATGCTAATCTGTCACTCTTATTTCGGTTAAACCATCTCCTTAAGCAACTTTTCAACCTCTGCTTCTCATACTTGGCCTGCTAGTACTTCAACCACCGCGAAACACTTCCTGCCGTGTCGTTCCTCATACTTCGCTGTTCACGTGTTGCATCAAATCGAAACTCATCTCTATAGCACCCGAACCAATAAAATGTTACCGACTCTAAGCCTCTTCGAAGATCATCTTTCTCGAGCCATCCACATCAGAAATACTAATTCGATTTTGAACCGCTGCACACAGCTATCGCTAGCAACCACCCCTCAGGCACCATTTCACAGCACCATGCCCGAAGGTAAAATCCAAGAAGACCGTAACACCGACGAACCATAATGCGTTCAAACAAGGACGACGACACCGCATCATATTGAAAATTCCATCATGCTTGAAAATATCAAGTCTTGTTACTTCATCAACCAAACATGGACATCTATAGTCCGACTGCCTTTCGTTCGCTAGAATTAAATGCTGAACCTCTAAATCATACACTGAGAAATCCTCCTTTCGAGTCATTCCCTGTCGCGTTCCATATATAAGCACTCTACCATTTCACCAACATTGTATGACAACAACGCATAGACATCGTAGCAATTCATGCACGGGCTCTAAACCATAGAAGATACAAATATTGAGCTGGAACATAAGAACATCCTTCCACAAGACAGCGATAATAGCTTGCCCGAACACGCATCTAGCACCACGTCTGTAGTACCACTACAACTCTTCGACGCCCAATTGATAACAAGCGCTTTGCACCGCATAAGATTGAGTAGGAAGGAAATAAAGACGTAAGCCTCAATAGAATCAAACTGCACGATAAGAATATCAAGAATATAAAGTTTTTCCTAAAAGGTTCCGCAGCCTCTCGAAGATAAGTATAGACGTCTCTGTACCGATCTGCAAGACTCTACTAAACCCGCTCATGACTTGTGAGACCTATGTAACCTAGGCTCTAATACCAAGCTGTCACGACCAAAGCCCAAACCCAGTCGTGATGGCGCCTCTCGTGAAGACAAAGCCATCCAATTCGAACCATAACTCATTTTAAGCAGTTAATTTAACAAGAGAACAAGACAACACAGTTTAATAGCAGTCATTTGCAGAAAAACATAGTGAACCATCCCAACAACAAGCCCAAACCGGGGTGTCACAAAGTCATGAGCAACTAATGAAAATCCTAATAATAAGATTACTATTACAATATCTTTGGCACAATTGTTTGAAGATAGTGGAAACAACAAGATAAAAGAGATACGGGGCTGTGGACGCCAACATCTTTGACAGTCATAGTCAATGCCTCGGAGCGGAATCAATAACGCTGAATCAGCACACATGGTGCAGGGACTAATGTGAGAATTTCCAACTCAGTGAGTAATACATATAAATAATGACTGAAAGTAAGGAAACACGTAGAGAACAAGACAGTGCATAATGAAGCAGTAAAACCATTACTTGAAAACAATAAATCAGTAAGAAATCATTTAAAAATCTTCCCAGCTCTGGTTACCAGTTGCCATTGTTACCAACTGTAACATCCCTGGGCTCAGTATCATTTAAAACAGTAAAATCTCCCCAGCTCTGGTTACCAGTTGTCATTGTTACCAACTGTAACCTACAGTTGTCATCGTTACAAACTGTATTATCCCTGGCCTCAGTATCAATCTCACAGCTCTGGTTACCAGTTGTCATTGTTACCAACTGTAACCTACAGTTGTCATTATTACCAACTGTAATATCTATGGTTACCAGTTGTCATTGTTACCAACTGTGATATCTCTGGGTACCCTGTGCTCACTGGGGGTGTACAGACTCCGGGAGGGGACCCTTACGGCCCAAGCGCTATATCAAGCCACCTCGTGGCATACATCTAGGCCCTCGACCTCATATCAATCAAGACACCTCGTGGCATATATATAGTATCTCAGGCCCTCGGCCTCATATCACTCAGTAAAACCTCACACCTGGCCTCGGCCGCACTCAGTCAGAAAATCATCACAAGCCCCTCGGGCATAGTAAAATAGTAGTTCTCAGCCCAAACATCATTTCAAATATTGTGTAAATCTCAAAACTGAGTAAAAAGTGGCTGAGTTGTACAACAATGGAAACAACATGACTGAGTTCAAGTAATAAGTACAAATAGTGAGGAAATAGTGATAAAAATCCCCGGAGGGTTCAAACAATTGGCACAAGGCCCAAATATGGCAATCAGCCCAAGACATGATGATATCAAATAGGTTTCAATCAAATATGTAGTAAAAATCATCAATCGGGACGGACCAAGTCACAGTCCCAGTAGTAAACGACCCCACGCTCATCATCGAGCGTGTGCCTCACTTCAATATAGCACTACGATGTGCAAATTCGGGGTTTCGAACCCTCAGGACATCATTTACAATCAATACTCACCTCGAACCGGCTAAATTCTTAGACCGCGACGCCTTTGCCCTTTTAATTGGCCTCCGCGCGCGTCGAATCTATCCAAAATTAGAATAATTACGTCACAATATGTTGAGGGAACAAAGCCCATGCGAAAACAATCAATAAATACTAAGAAATCCCAAAATTAGCAAAACCCGAGCCCCGGGTTCACTTCTCGAAATTCAGTAATTTTTCACCTCAACGGGTTCCTTATCTTCCCACGAGTTCAACCATACAAGATTTATCGAATTATGACATCGGTTCGACCTCCAAGTTTTAAAATCTAAACTCAAGGGTTTTCCACAATTTTCTCCAACTTAAATCACCAATTACATACTAGAATGGCAATAGGTTTGGATAATTTGACCAAGATTGAGTTAAGAACACATACCCCAATGTTTCTCTCGAAAATCTTTCAAAAATCCTTCAAGATTTTGCTTCAATCCGAGTTCCCTAGCTCCAATTATGTTCAAGATGGTCAAAACCCCCTTCTTTAAGAATTTGTCAAGAAAATCTCTTTTGGATATAGTTTTGAGGTTGATTTGTTGTGATTTTATGGTGTTTGGAGGTGTTTCTATTTGTGGATAACGAAAATGGGTTTTGCATGGCAAATGGGCACTAATTTCTATTTATAGAGGGGTCAAAAATCGGAACAAATAAAACTTTCAGGTGTTGAAAATGCTATAGCATTTTCGCGTAGCATAATCAACATGCTGTCCACATTTTGGACAGCATCACGTAGCATTTTTGACATTTATGCAGATTTTCCTTTCCAACGATGAAATAGTCCGTTTAATCACCAAAAACTCACCCGAGCCATTCGGGATCCCGTTCGATTATACCAACAAGTCCTAAAATATATTATGGACTTAGTCGAGGCCATTCCAAAAATCAAAAATCCACCGCAACCACAAATATTCAGGATGAGTTCTTCAAGCTCCAGTCATACCCACGATTTTCCTTCCCTACAACCTTTTGAAAAAGAGGGAATTAGCCATGCACCAAAAATTCCCAAGAAAAACGTAGTGCTGCCTACTGGAGAAAAACCCCCTACAAGTGACATCGAAGCAACATTAAACTGGCAGTCCGAAAACTCTTTCTGCCAAAACAAAGTCCTGACCAATATTGGCAACACCATAAAGAACGTGGCTCATACACAAAACAAAATGTTGAGCAAGGTGGAAACAATTGAGAAAAAGATGGAGCACACATCATCTCGCCATGAAGGACTAATCAAAGCGTTGGAACAGAGGTTGGCAAATTTACAATATGAGATTTGTCCGCCAGGAACTTCACTTTTCCACTTCTTCCAACAACAACAGAAGGAGACAGTTTCCATCAAAGAACAGATCCAGCACCTGAGAAATGACCACCTTCAGCCACAAACAACTCCAGTTGTCACCCCAAAATCTACCTTTTTCCCGATGTCTCCACAACCATATTCCCCACCTAAATTAGACAACACCTTTTCTACTTTTCCGTCTGCCTCACGGAATCCATTCTCCTTCACCCAACCCGCAAAAGAAGAACAGGAGTTTGATATTGCAAAATGGGTTTGGGAAAAGAAAGATGCCCAAGTAGCACAAAAACAAGCCAAGAAAAGGCGCGATTTCTGACCAAAAGGCTCCAGACCTCTATGTCTCTCAACCAAGAGGCATATCAGAAGAAGAAGAGACTCCGTGGTCCGAATCCCTAAATTCATCAGAAGATGACTCAATGGAAGATAGCTTGCAATCAAGCAATGAATCCATGTCGGACTCTTCCGAAGACGATAATCCCCCAATATTTGTCAATCAGCCAAGAGAGCCAGAGGTATCTGAGGTAGATGACGAACAAGAAGGCATGACCGATGAACCAATCCCAGAAAGAAGATTTGAACCCATGGCGTCCAAACCAGTTAGAACTGGTTTCCATACTTTCACCTTGGACGACGTCAAGGTTTCACAATGGCCTCACGGAATCCAAGACTTCTACACCTGGATGGTGACCAAAAATTTGGTAGAACGCGAGAAGTATGCCATCCTGTCAGAACTCACTTCACGATTC
>MCJB01000558.1:386058-437214 GCA_002018475.1 Nicotiana obtusifolia | reverse complement strand
ACTCTGAAAATATGGTCTTAATTTTCTAGAAGCAATTAACAGGGCTAGAGCCAATTTTTCTAAGTTCGGGTACCTAGTTTCAACTTCCCCTAATGTTCTACTAACATAATATATGGGAAACTGGGTACCCCGTTCTTCTCGAACCAGGACCCCGCTCACTGCTATCTCTGATACAGCGAGATAAAGGTATAATGGTTCGCCCATTTTTGGCGTATGTAATAAGGGTGGACTAGAAAGGTACCTCTTAAGTTCTTCCAAAGCGCGTTGGCATTCCGGTCCCCATGAGAATCCGTTCTTCTTCTTTAGTAGGTTGAAGAACTGGTGGCTCCTGTCTGATGACCGAGATATGAATCGGCCTAATGCTGCGATTCGGCCTGTGAGTTTCTGTACGGCCTTGACGCTGTCGACGACCTTTATATCCTCGATAGCTTTGATCTTGTCCTGGTTGATTTCTATTTCTCTGTTCGAGACCATGAACCCGAGAAATTTCCCGGAGCCTACTCCGAACGCGCATTTTTCCGGGTTCAGCTTCATGTTGTATCTCTTCAGAATGTTGAATGTTTCCTGCAAATGACTAAGATGGTCCTCTGCTCGCAGGGACTTAACTAGCATATCATCAATGTAAACCTCCATGGTTTTACCTAGTTGGTTTTCAAACATCTTATTCACCAGGCGCTGGTATGTAGCCCCCGCATTCTTAAGCCCGAATGACATCACATTATAGCAATAAGTGCCATATTTAGTGATGAAGGACATTTTTTCTTGATTGTCCTTATCCATTTGTATCTGGTTGTATCCAGAATAGGCATCGAGAAAACTTAGAGTCTCGTGACCAGCTGTAGCGTCGATCATACGATCGATGTTGGGTAGCGGGAAAGAGTCTTTGGGGCAGGCTCTATTTAAATCCTTATAATCTATGCACATTCTAAGCTTGTTTCCCTTTTTTGGTACTACCACTACGTTAGCTAACCATTCGGGATATTTTACTTCCCGAATGGACCCTATATTTAAAAGCTTAGTTGCCTCTTCATGAATGAAGGCCTGTTTGGCTTCGGATTGGGGCCTCCTTTTCTGCTTGACCGGCCGGAATTTTGGATCGACACTCAGCTTATGCGTCGCAATCTCCGGTGGTATGCCTGTCATATCCAAATGGGACCAGGCAAAAGAGTGTTCGTTAGCCGAAAGGAAAGAGAGTAATTTTCCCCTGAGCTCGGAGTTTAAACCCGAGCCCAGGTATACCTTCCGGTCGGGCGCATCGTGACGGATTGAGATTTGTTCCAACTCTTCGATCGTTGATTTGGTTGCATCAGCTTCATCAGGGGCAACGAAGGATCGAGGTACCCTGAAATCGTCTTCATTTGGTTGCTTTCCCTCAAATTCATCATTTGAGGGTGGCTTCTGTAATTGCTATTTGGCTTTCTGTTGGTGATCGATGGACTTCGATGTTGTTTCTTCTATTGCGAACACTTCCCTCGCTTCATGCTGCTCCCCATAAACGGTGGTGACCCCTTCAACTGAGGGGAACTTCAACATCTGGTGCAAAGTTGATGGTACCTCCCTAATGTCATGTATCCAGGGCCTTCCGAGCAGGGCGTTGTATCTCATATCACCTTCGATTACACAGAATCTTGTTGCCCTGGAGGTACCAGCTACGTTCACTATTAATGTTATTTCTCCCTTAGTTGTTTCTGTTGCCATATTGAAACCATTGAGTATCCGGACTTCGGAGACGATTTGACTTGTTAGTCCCAACTGCTCGACGACCCAGGACCGGATTATGTTGGCTGAACTTCCAGGGTCGATAAGAACGCGTTTTACTCGGATATCGTGTATCATCATTGATATCACCAATGCATCGTTATGAGGTTGTGCAAGGTCCTCGATTTCCCTGTCGCTAAAGCATAAAGTCCCTTTGGGAGTATAGTCTCGAGTTCGTTTCTCACGGGTGATGGAGATTTTCGTACGCTTCAATACTGGTACTTGGGGTGCGTCCACTCCTCCAATTATCATGTTGATAGTGTGTTTCGGTTCCCTTTGATCTGCCGGTCTGTCCCTGTTCTCATAATGAGTCTTTGCTCGGTCACTAAGAAATTCTCGGAGATGCCCGTTTTCGAGCAATCGGGCAACCTCCTCTCTCACCTGTCTGCAATCTTCGGTTCTATGGCCATGAGTGCCATGGTATTTACATACGAGGTTAGGATCCCTCTTGGTGGGATCGGTTTGAAGTGGTCTTGGCCATCTGGTGTCTTTGATGCGGCCAATTGCTGAGACCAAAGTTGCCGAATCAACATTAAAGTTGTATTCGGACAACCGGGGTGCTTCTTGTCGATCATTGTTTTTCTTGAAGTTGCCCTTTGGCAACGGCCTCCTGTTCCTTTGGTTCCCTTCGTACCTATTTTCCTGTCTCGGGACCTTGAGTCCCCTCGACAAAAGCCGTCGATCTTCCGGGTACGGTCGATGTCTGTCTCGGCTCAACCTTGGTTCTCAGAAATTGTCTCTTCGAGGTCGATCAAAAGCCTTAGCTGTATAAGAGGAACCTGATGCGATTCCGACTTGATCATCCTCTATTCTGATTTTCGATTGGTACCGGTTGTGGATATCTGCCCATGTGATGGCCGGGTACTCGATCAAACTCTGCTTTAGCTGCCTTGATGCGGCAGCACTACCGGTGTTTAACCCTTGAGTGAAAGCTTGCACTGCCCAGTCGTCTGTGACCGGTGGCAAATCCATCCGCTCCATTTGGAATCGGGATACGAACTCCCTTAGCGTTTCACTATCACGCTGTCTGACTTTGAATAAATCAGATTTCCTTGTTTCAACTTTAATGGCCCCTGCATGGGCTTTGACAAATGTATCTGCTAACATGGCGAAGGAGTCAATGGAGTTCGGTGGTAAATTGTGATACCAAGTCATTGCTCCTTTGGATAGAGTTTCTCCGAATTTCTTCAGGAGGACGGACTCGATTTCGTCGTCCTCGAGGTCGTTTCCCTTTATAGCACAAGTATAGGCTGTTACGTGCTCATTCGGGTCCGAGGTTCCGTTGTACTTAGGAATATCGGGCATGCAAAATTTTTTGGGGATCGGCTTCGGAGCGGCGCTGGAAGGGAATGGTTTTTGTATGAACTTTTGGCATCCAAACCCTTCAATACCGGAGGTGCTCCCGGTATCTGGTCTACCCTCGAGTTATACGTTTCGACTTTTTTGTCGTTGGCTTCGATCCTCTTTTCGCCAGTTTCGACCCGCTTGGTTAACTCTTCCAGCATTTTGATAATTCCGGAATTGACCCCCGCACCACTTTCATCCGGTGTCACTACGACCGGTTCATTTTGTCCGATTGCTGCTTGAGGGGTAGCATTTTCTGCTCTGTCTGGGCTCCGGGTGCAGCTTTGCAGTTGGGCTATAGCTACTTGTTGAGCTTGTAGCATGTCAAATATTACCCTGAGGCTGATTTCACCCTCTCCGCTTTGTTGAATTCCTGAGCGGTTCTCCCCTCGGACGCTATGTCTGCTTCGATCGCCACCTGAGAATTGACATCGGCTGGGACTTCACGTCCGGGCAAATTGTTGTTTTTCATTTGGTTGTTGATCTCGTTACTGAGGGGGAGTGATTGTGCCATGATTAATCTGTGTCCTGAAAAACAGAGAATTCTGCAAAGAGCAAGTGTAAAATTGTTTTTTTAAGAAAAGATGTATCAAAAATTTACTAATATCCTTAGCCCCACGGTGGGCGCCAAACTGTTTACCCTTAAAATCGGATAACAATTGAATTTGTTCGTAGAGCTAAGGATCCGTAAATTAGTTTGATACCAAATAAAAGTATGTAGTAAGTAATCAGAGTATAATAAGAGAGATAGAGCAATCAAACCGTAAATATATGATAATTAACGAAGAATCGTATGTAATGGAATAGTATTTCGACAAACAGTAATAGAGAGCTTAATATTGAGTTCTGAAGAACAGTAGAGATAGTAAGGAATGATAAAAGTAAACTGACTTGTATGATGAGAAAATAAGTTGTCCCCTCCAATGAAGGGTCTCAGCCTTTTTTATAGGCAAGTGTCCAAGTCATAGGTAAGTGTAAGAGTCATAATAAAAGCAGGGAATTGATAACAAGGAAAACCCCATTAATTATGGGATTTAATACCCTTAAATGATGGCATAACGGTCATAATGGCTGAGATAATTAATTCTGACGAAATATCCGATGATTATTGAGATGATCGGGTTGGAGCAGGTTCTCAATCACGAAACGTCTCCTGGTCGACTATACCGGTTGTCTTATTTCGGTTACTCCATCCTGCGTGACCGACTTGCTAATCCCAGATCGGGGCGACCCGGTCTCATATTGTACCCGAACCCGACTTCACTTAGGTGTATCCGACCCAATACAATGTGTATTCCAAATTATTTTTTATAAGATTCTGAATAATCACATGAGATCACTGAAATATGCAAAGGATTTTTTACCTGATGAAATTAAACAATAAGTCATTAATTTTAGTAAAATTCAATAAATAAGGTAGAATAAGATTAATCTTCCAATAGAGAAAATACAGAAAAAATAAGGGTAAAAGGTATATAGAAAAGGGAGAAAAGACTAGTATATTCCGTGGTCTAGGAGAGGTAGCACGGCACTGCTATATAGATCAAGGTTGTACATATACAAGATAATGAATCTTTTTAATACCAATATACTCTAAATAATCTTTGAAGTACATCTTTTCTACAAAAACTTCTTCTGGCGCCAAAGGATGTTAACTAGTCAAGCTTGTAAGTTTGTTAAGAAAATAATGGCTCTAACTCCCTCGCAGCAGGCCTTGTATATTATATTCCTATGTGGCCTTAGAATAAATGGCATTCATCAGTACATATCACTCTTAATAAATATATTTTTGGGTAGGTGTTCGCTCCCTTCTTGTTTAAATGTGTTCATAAGAATTTATATGTGCTTTGCGTTCTTTAACGAACCAAAATATGACTAAATGATTAATATTATAATTTTTATAGAATGAAATTGATCTTTACTAATCAATCACCTTTTCATTACTCTACCATATATCTTCATGACTCTTAAAATCATACATAAAAGTTTTTGACAAAAATAATCTATAAAAGAAGAAATCAGCATTTGAGTAATAGAAATTCAATACTAATGTAAAGCATAAAAAAGAACCGGTAATGTATCATTTGGAGGATGTAAATTGTTAGCCTTAATTTTTCTAGTTAAGTTTTGTTGTACGAACGTTTCTTTTATTTTCAAAAATATAAAAGAAAAGTACAATAAGAAAAAGAAGAGAACGGAAAAGAAAATAGAAATAAAGAAATGGATATCCTCTTTGACGGAATCCAATTGAAGGTTTCAGTTTTTCTTTTTCTCCTTTTTTCTCCTTTTCCTCTCTGTTTATTCGGTCATGACTCCTCCCTTTTTTGTTCATTTTTTATTATTTATTTCAGTCGGTAACCTACCATTCTTTTTGCCTAGTTCTTCTCAAATAGAAAACACAAATTCCTCCCTTTCCTCCTCTAACCCACTATAAAATCTCAAAATGTATGTTCTTTTCTCTACCAGTCATAGTCTCATTTCTCCCTCCAATAAATTGGAAGAGCAAGTTAAGAAAAACGAAAGATCTGACATATACTTACAAAGAGAATCATCATTTGTTTCAATTAAAAAAAATCTTCTTGAGTGCTACATGTACAAAACGAACAAAAAATTATTAGTACATTATGTTCTGATTAAGAAGTTGGTAAATGCAGTCTTCGCCTTCAAAATGCCATCGTTGTCACCTTCTCCGTATTTCATGTTGCTTTTCATCTTTCATGAGACTTAACAAATAAGAGATAAAGTATTAGAGTTTCCTTTTTGTTTCACCTCTATTTCATATCATAGCTTCTTCTCTTCTTTAATGATGTAAAAATGTGATATTTGACCCTTGAATCTGGTTCCGATAAAACAGAAAAAGCTAGTGAGAGAGACTCTGGCGATAGAGAGAGAGGCGGCGAGATCGAAGAAGCTCATCGCGAGTCATGGCGACGCCGGCTGGCGAAACTCCTCCTCTCACTTCCCAACCCCCACCACAACTACAACCAGTCAACAACCCCTAGATTGCAGTCGTCTCCTCAGACCTTCGACTCTAAACTCGCCCCCAACAGTGAGCCCTAATTCGACAGTTCGAGTCGAGCCAATACCTTTCAAAAGAGCAACATTCTTACAAGGTCAGCCTTTTGTCAAGTTTACAGAGGCCGAAGTTGATCGAATAAACATAATTGAAGGCCTTTAATATGCGGTAATTGGTAAATTCTCGTATGGGTGGCCTGACATTCAAGAGCTGCGTAGATTAATTCCTGCTCAGTGCGGAACTAAGGGTGATTGTAACATTGGATTTCTTAGAGATAGGCATGTGCTAATTCGATTGACGCTATGAAAAGACTTCATCTACTTTACATCGAAGGCAGTATACTATCTGAAAGCAAAAGATGGATACGAGTATCAGATGAGGACTTTGATCTATGACGGCAAATTCAAAGAAGGAGAAGAAATGTCCAAAGCACTGGCTTGGATTTCATTTCCTAATCTGCTGCCTACTTACTTTGTTAAAGAATGTCTCTTTTCTTTAGCCTCAACAATTGGAAAGCCATTGCATGTAGATATGGCAACAATCAACAAAATGCGTCCAAGGTGTGCAAGAGTCAAGGTATTAGTTGATTTGTTAACTGAATTACCAAAGAAAATCCGTATGGATATTGAGAATGAAGCTACAGGGAGCATAAGAACTGAATGGGTTAAAGTTCAGTATGATTTCATACCCAAATACTGCAAATAGTGCAAGCTGCAGGGCCATGACATGCTAGAATGCTGGAAGCTTCATCTTGAATTGCTGAATGAAAATTCTAGTGAGAAGCAGAAATTTAAGGAAAATGCAAAAGAAGCAGCACCTTTCATGATCCTATCAAGTAGTAAAGTAGTTGGCAACATCGGTTTACAATGGAAGGAGGTCAATCGAACTCAAAGCAAAGACAAACAAATAGCAGATCAATCCAAAGGTAGATTGACATTAAAGCCAGCTAACACAGATATCCAGAAAGTCCAAACAAACAACAAGTTTGCAGCACTGGAAATGGAGCAGAGCAGAGGCAATAAAGACAATCAACTGATTGTAGTTGAAGAAGCAGTGAGAGGAAGTACACATGCCTCAATGGCAGGACAGTTAACTTCAACTCCAGGTACTAGCAAGCCACTACAGATTACTAAGACACAAGAAGAAGTAACTGGAAGTGGAGACAAAGCACTAGCTACTGAAATCAAAGAATTAATAGGACAATGGGTCAACAGAGGTTTTGTCAACAATGTCACAACAAACCAATCATGCCAAGAGATTCTGATACCTGAGGTGAATGAGGCTGACAGAATTCAACTCAGTAAAGGCAAGCTATGGAGTGAACAAGTAGAAGAAGGATCAGAAGAAGAAGCGGTACCAGATGGCATGGGAAGTGATGAAATTTCAATTGATGAGGAAGAAAAACTAAATGTACAAAGTGTAAATGGCAAGCGAAGAAACAAGGAAAAATGGAAGACCCTCAAATCAAAAATAATGATAAGGATGTTTCAATAGCCAACAATGAGATCACAACATTGGAAGTGAGTCTGCCCAGCATTCTTACAAAGCCAAAGCTCAAAGGTCCTATTGTTCAGACTTCTGGAGGAAAGGAAGCTAATAGTCAATCCATAGATAGGCTAATTGAGAGCAGAAAGCTCACAGGGAAAATGATCAATCCACCTGATGAAGGCAGGATTACACAGCACAATGGGGAGGCAGCTGCTACCTCACATGAGGACACTGCCAACAAAGAACAGTTGAGTCACATAACAAAGACCACAGGACTAATCCAAGCAGACACCAATACACAATTGACAGAACACAAAGGAGCTACTGAAAAGGAAGAGCATACAACAGAAACAGGAAGGGATCTTGATGAGGAATCTACCACTCAAAACCTCATCAATGTGGCAAGACAAGCAGATATATCACCAAAGTTTATGGATGCAGGGAAATCAGCCAAAAGAGGCAAGAAAAAGCAGGTTAAAGACAATCAAAGTGCAGTGTTAGGGGTCCAAAACAGGAGGATCCTATCTAAATCCCACACTCAATCATGAATGGAATCATGTGGAATATAAGGTCAGTCAACACTCAGCAAGCTTTTGAGAGACTGATCAATATGCATAGACAGCACCACTTTCAATTCATTGGGATCATGGAATCTAAGTAGAAATTTAAAAAACTAGAGAGGTACAGAAGGAAGATTGGAATGCCTAAGTGTTGTGGCAATGTCTCAAACAAGATATGGGTATTTGTGGATGATGATCATGAAGTAGAGATAATAAATTACATGGAACAGCAATTAACAATGCGACTTACAAACATGGAGTCACACTCTTCATTCATTGTCACTTTTGTATATGCCAAATGTGATGCTATTAAAAGAATTGAGCTGTGGGATATTTTGTACAATCTTGCCAGAGACATGTCAATGCCTTGGCTTGTAGGAGGTGACTTCAATGTGATATGGGATGAGGAAGAGAAATTTGGAGGACTCTTAGTATCTCTATAGGATGTTGAAGACTTTAGACACTGCATCAACACCTGCAATCTTTCTAAACTTGGCTTTAAGGGCAGCATATATACATGGTGGAATGGGAGAGCAGAGGAAGATTGCATATTCAAAAGGCTAGACAGATGCCTAGCTAACTGTGCACTCCAACAGTGGCTGCCATAATTGGAAGTCACTCATTTGCCAAAGATAGGGTCAGATCACTGTCCCATGCTACTAACCTGTAACCAAAATACTACACCTACAAAGAAAGCTTTCAGATTCCTCAATTTCTCGATAAAACACTATTCTTTCAAAGATGTGGTAAAGAAACACTGGAAAGCAGACTTTATAGGGGATCCTTTCCTGCTATTTAATCACAAGTTGAAGAAGTTGAAAATAGCCCTATCAACATGGAGTAAAGCAACATATGGAGACATCTTTCAAAAGATAGCAATCTTGGAGGAAGTGGTCAAAGTGCATGAAGCACAATTTGAACTGCAACCTATTGCACATAACAGAACAAGATTGCAAAGGGTACAGGTTGACTTGATCAGATATTTAACCTTAGAGGAAGAATTCTGGAAGAAAAAATATCGTATGACATGGTTCACAGATGGAGACAAACAGAAAGTTCTTTCATGCACAGGTAAATGGCAGAAGGAAGAGGTTACAGTTGAAGAGAATACATGACAGTCAGGGCACATGGTTAGAAGAGAATGAAGAAATAGCAAAGGAAGCAGTTAACTATTTCAAAGCTCAGTTCCATGAGGTAAACATCCCTACAACATTCAGAATCCTGGATCATGTTCCAAACATTGGTGGAAAGCACAGATAATGCTCTACTAATGCAGCAACCAACAAAGGAGGAAATCAAGCAAGTAGTGTTTGGACTTAATGTAGAAAGTGCTGGTGGACTTGATGGTTTCAATGGGAGTTTCTACTAATCATGGGACATAATTGAGAATGACTTAGTGGATATGGTGAAAGCAGTCTTCAATGGACACACCCTTCCCAAGAGTATAACACATACAAACCTGGTGTTACTGCCAAAAAAGAAGGAGGTACTGACCTTCTCAGATATGAGACCAATTAGTCTCAACAACTTCAGCAATAAAATCTTCTCTAGAGTGATTCATGACAGAATGGTAAATATTTTACCAAAGCTAATCTCTGAAGAACAAGCTGGTTTTGTAAAAGGAAGAAGCATAGTGGAAAATGTGCTATTAACTCAAGAAATTATAGCAGACATTCGTTTGAGAACCAAAGCATGTCCAAATGAGGTACTCAAATTGGACATGACAAAAGCATATGATAGATTGTCATGGCTCATCTTGACAAAGGTTCTGAGGAAGGTGGGATTTGAGGAGAGATTCATTGGCATGATACATGGGATTGTGGCAAACAATTGGTACTCTGTACTGATCAATGGAGAACCACATGGCTTCTTTAAATCCACAAGGGGAGTCAAGCAAGGTGATCCTCTATCAACTGCCCTCTTTATACTGGAAGAGAGGCTATGTCTAGAGGACTCAATGCTCTACACTCCAATCTGTATTTCTGTGGATTTGAATTTCCTAAATGGAGTCCTAAGATAAACCATTTAGCATATGCTGATGATACCATCATCTTTTCCTTATCAGATGCCACTTCACTATAGTTGAGAATGGAAGTGCTGACTGACTATGAAAATGCTTCAGGCCAACTGATAAACAAGAGCAAGTCTGCTGTCTATATGCATCATTCCACCTCAACACAGGTAATTGACAAAGTGCAAAGAATCACAGGAATACTGAGGCAACATTTCCCTTTTACTTACCTTGGATGTCCAGTCTTCTACAAGAGGAGGAAGATGGATTACTACCAAGGTCTCATACAAAGGGTGATGGATAAACTGCAAAACTGGAAAGGGAAACTACTCCCCATAGGAGGAAGGGCAGTGGTTATTACACATGTGTTACAAAGCATGCCTATACACCTCCTCTCTGCAGTAAACCCTCCAGCCTGTGTGATCAATAAACTACACAAAATAATTGCACAATTCTTCTGGTGTAACTCTGTGGGAAACCCAAGCAGTCATTGGGCATCATGGAGCACCTTATGCTTGCCATGTGAGGAAGGTGGTGCAGGTTTCAGATCTCTACATGACATGTCCACAACATTTTTTTGCAAGCTACGATAGAATTTTAGAACAAAACCAAGTCTATGGAGTGCATTTATGAGCCAAATGTACTACAACAAACTCAATCCTATAATAGTACCATAGAGAGGTGGTTGTCACATATGGAGGAAAATAACTGACTGCAGAAACATTATAGAACACCAAATCTGTTGGCAACCTAAGATGGGATCTTCTCTATTCTGGTTTGAAAACTGGACTGGACTGGGAGCTTTATATTTTGTCACCCCACCTGACTTTATATGTGATGAAACTATACAAAACATTCAGTGTGTGGTGTATGAAGGTTACTGGGATGAGGAGAAGATTAAAGAGATACTGCCACTTGAACTTGCTGCACACATACTGGAAAATATTAAACCACCAGCCTCCACTAATGCACTTGATAAACCAGTATGGATGCTAGAAACCAGTGGTGACTTTATTGTTAAATCGGCTTGGAAATATTTGAGAAAGAGGCAGCATCCTTATAATGCTTACAAGAACATTTGGGTGAAAGGATTGCCATTCAAGGTTGCTTTCTTCATGTGAAAATTATGGAGAAACAGAATACCACTCGATGAATTCTTAAAAAAACTGGGCTACCACATGGCCATTAAATGTAGTTGCTGTGCAGAACCACAAGAAGAAACAAGACAACATCTTTTCTTCACTTCATATGCTGCAAAGAAAGTGTAGAGGTATTTCCTTGGTAATGCAGGAAGACATAGAGGGAATCACACTGCACCAAGCAGTAACCAGATGCTGGACTCCAGATGTGGTCAATCGACTGAAACCAATAATGCTGGCCTTACCTTCAGTGATTGTACGAGAGCTGTGGAAGAGAAGAAACAGTTACAGACATGGAGATGCAGTCACTATCAGTAGAGTAATATACCAGATTAATTCTATTCTTCAGCTACTCATCAAATTCAGAAAGCCAGGTATAAACAACATCCCTCATAAATAGCCAGACATAATGACTATGATGGAACAATATACTCCCACTCTGAAGTACACAAAGGTATTTTAGGAATTCCCCAATTAAGGGTGGATTAAAGTTAACAGAGATGGAGCCTCTAGAGGTAATCCAGGAAGAAGTTCCATTGGATTCATATTGAGAGATGACAAGGGAGATATCATATATGCATGCAGTAAAGAAATCCAAGAAGGCACAAACACAAAAGTTGAAGACAGGCAATGGTAGAGGCTTTGAGATTCTGTGTTCAGAATGACCACACCCTCATGAACCTCCACACTGACTCAATGATGCTATTGAAAAGTATAAAGGGAGAATGGAGAGTGCCATGGTCCATTGATGAAACAGTTTTAGAGATCAAAGAATTGATGGCAAGATACAATATAACAGTATCATACACACTCAGAGAAGGCAAAAAAGTGGCAGACCATCTGGCCAACTATGCTCTGGACATTGGACCTATGGAATGCTACTGTTTTGATGATTTGGATGTATAAAGTAGAAGACTGATCAACAATGATAAGAGTCAATGTCCATACCTAAGAGTAAGAGTGGCAGGAAAAAAAGGGGCGGTAACACTGCCAAAGGAAAAGAAACTTGGTGGAAAGCAAACCAGGTGTGGTGAAGAAAGAATGGAGCAGTGGCTCTACACTAACTATTCTTATTTTCTTGCAGGGAACATAGGAATAGCTAACCTTACAGATCAACCACATCAACTAAATTGTTTGGTATTGCATGCAGGAAGGAAAATCTAGAGGTTATTACTGAAAATGCAGCACCAAGAAAGAAGAACTGGAGCACAACCTTGCCAACACCAATACAACAACAACAACTGCAGCAAAGGCTTGAGACTTCCATAGCAACTGCTACCATATGGTGTGCTATGGAACAGCACCACATAAGTGACATACCACATAGGCAGCCACTCACTAAATTCTAGCCACACAAGCAGCCACTCACTAAAGCAAGACACCAGCAAGAAGCCTATGATAGTGGATGCAGGATTTCACATAATCAGTGTACTTTTGGGTGCAGGCACACTGTTGCATCTGGACTGCGACCACTAGCTCCATCACAACAACTGTAATGAGGAAAAACTGGAGCAGTGGATTCATGCTAACATGATGCTCTTTCTTGCAGGAAATGCTGGAGACCTGGGCTGCCATCAGTATGATAACAAAATCAAGGCCATCAATATAGAAGGAGTCAGACAACATCAACTGCTCTCCTTTTTAACCATCAGCACATTGAGTTCAACCAACAGTCGACCGCATGAAATGCAAAACACTGAGAGGGACCAGCTTACTGCTGAAAAAGCAATGTGTGGTATCAGCATGTCTAATGCTCATTCTATTGCCTCTTTAGCTAGTACATGGACCCCAGTCACTCTAAGAAACATCAGAAAGAACATAGAAACAATCAACATCAGAAGATCAACAACAACAGCATCACCTTGCATAATCACAGCACCAATCAGGAAACAAAAATCACCAACAAGAACACCTTAGAAGAAACCATCACTGCTCTCAGCACATTCATCAACTCTGCAGATAGCTTGGAGGGGTCTAGATCATTATTGCAATTACAATGTGTGGTATTAGCATTTCTAATGCTCAATCTATTGCAACCACAACAATCATCATGGATCTTCCCTGCTATCACTCACCTTAGGATCAACACCAGCAGACAAGTATACAACAGCAATTACTTAGCCAGTCAGACCCCAAATAACCAACAACTATCAGCAACACCATCAACAAATAGCCAACTAAAGCAACTCCCTCAAACCAGCACAGAGGATCAAAGATTCTTAAGACAGCAAAAACAGTACACTAATTCAGGCAAACCATCACTCTAACAACAGAAAGCATAGACTCAAAGCACCAACAACTCCAGCAATTTGAGACAAAAGAACAAGAAGAAACAGGCTATCAATAATACCACAACAGATCATAATAGACAGCTCAACACAGTTTGGTCCATATTATTGCTGCAGTTGCAATGTGTGGTATTAGCACCCTTAGTGCTCATTCTATTGCAACTACAACAATTATCATGGATCTCTCCAGCTCTAATAATCCACAAAAATCCAACCAACATAAAGAAGCACAGGAACAAGGATCTACACAGGCATAAAACATAGCAGCAGCAGCTTCAAGACACAGAAACAGAGTCATCAGAATACCAACTGAAAGCACATATCCAGAAACAATAACAATCAGAGCAGGCCACATCACAACACACTGATCTTATATCTGAGTGCCTAACCACAAGAACAAGCAGTACTTCCCACAAGCAGTACTTCCAACAATCAACAACAACCTCGTCCTACAGCACACACCATATCCAGTTCCAATATCAATAACTGGAAAACTGTCCAACAAACAGCACAAGCAACACTGATGTTTAGATACAATTTCACAATCATCTTCAATTTGGCTTTAGATTTCCTCAAGATCAAAACAATATTGAAGATAGCTCGCACCTTTTTTGTCAATCTTTTGAGAATGCCAGAAATCACTCTTAGATGTCAGATGTACATACAAGGGATCACATCCCTAAATCACATAATAGAGGCATGAACACATGTACTTTTTTATATAGCTAACCTAGAGCAATCTCACTTTGTTTTTGTACATGCGACTGTCTATCACTATAAAATAGACAATCGCCACACCACCATAGGTCTAACACCTTACTACATTGTAGGTATATTTAGTTATCACAGTAGGATAACTAAGTGTACATCTATTTTTGTATTAGAGGTAAGGTTCATGTCCTCCTCTACTTTTGTATTTTGCTTCTATTAATAAAAATCATATTTAGTTAAAAAAAAATCTGGTTCCGATAAGTTTTGTTGCCAACTTATTCATTCACATGTCACAATCGAAATATATTTAGCCTTCTAATATAGTTATTGTTAGTGTTGGGATATATATTACTAACCATGGGTTTGGTTTAAATATAGTATTTATTATGAAATAATTATTTATTCAGTTTTAATAAAGTTTTAAATAGATCATATATTAGTCTATGTCATTTGCTTATATAGTAGATGATTTAGTGTATATAGTTTAGCTTATACACGAAAGATTAAATCATCGGTTCTTATAAGTATAAAGTATGAGTTCACAATCTAATGATGAAATTGGACAAACCATCACAGATGATTGTAGCACAAGATTAAATATAATTTATCTTGATTATGAGAATGGTTTAATTCCAACTTCTTGTGCTAGTACATTATATATGTATTGAGCAGATCAAATAGAGATATTTATTTTATACTGACTTAATAAAATAAAGTCTCTAGCCATTAAATGTACTTATACTCTTAATCTTGATATAACTTTTATTAGCTGTGTATATTATTATTTTTTTGATTTATTAAAAGGCGAGATCCTTTCGTGGTCAATATGCCTTGTAAATTGGATAATAATAATGTACATTGGAGAAGTAATAGTTAGTTGATGGAATCCATGTTTCGGTTTTGAGATTGATAATACACCTTTATGAAAGCTTATAATTTTTCATGTGTAAACCCGGCCGGTGGATTTTGTATCCGACACATGAAATAAGTTAAGCAAAAGTCTAAAAAAAATAATCAATAAATTAAATTATTAGTAATTTAATTTAATTGATTAGTATCTGAATCTTAACATGGGGAGTTAAATAAGATTTAATGGATGAATTTCGAAATTGAATAAGGAGTACAATTACGAATTTTTAGTGGAATAATTCGTAACTAATTATGGTGGATACTAATTTCAAATTAGAAATTAATTCCATAATTGGAAGCCTTGTTAATTAAATTCGGTGGTCCCTGCTGTGCCTAAATAATAGAAAAATAAATGAATCCTTTTCTTGGTGGAAAAGAAAACTCAACAGGTTTTGGAAAAGAGTTTTAACCCTTAAAACTTGTGCTATAAATACATAAGGTTTTCCACTTAGAGGAAGAGAACAAGGTGGCTAAAATTTTAAGCCTATTTTCCTAGAAAATTTTGCCCACATGAAATTACTATTTTTCGGATATTATTTGGGTAACACAGTAGAAGACCATGGAACGTTCGGAGATTGTGATCGTGTGAGTGGTGGAAATTTCATTGAGTAGCTGTCACGGCCCAATTTCTCCAGTAGGTCATGATGGCGCCCATCGTCGCCGCTAGGCAAGCCAACGGTGAATTAGTCATGCATCTATTCTTTTTTCTTTATTAAATTTCAAAGTAGTCAATTTTTATCTTATTAAGTAAATGAGAAGTGAAAAATTTAATAAAGTAAAGCGAAGACTAATGAAAAAGCAATTGCAGTGAAATAAATGCTCGAAAGCCATAAAGTATCTACTAGCATGTTTCCAAGATCTAATGTCACAAGTGTATGAGCATCTAGTAGAATATACAAAACACCAAGCTGCTATCTGAAATAGGGTAGAAAGAATTAGATACAAAAGAGAGGTTGCGGGTGCTGTAGAACGGCCTTAGAGAGCAGCTCACCACTAAGCCTCGGGGTAGTGGGGATGCGCGCCGGGATGACTGCCAGATGCACCTGCCTCAGATCCTGCACAATTAGTGCAGAAGTGTAGCATGATTACATAAACAACATGTACCTAGTAAATATCCAGTCTAACCTCAAAGAAGTAGTGACGAGGGGTCGACATCGACACTTATTATGGGCCAATATTGAAATACAGAAATTTTAAATAAGCATGGAATAGATGAATAATAAAATAACACAATAGTAAGCAGTGAATAAAAAATTCTTTTACTGATAGTAAGTTCCAAAATCTTCATCTAATACATACTAATTCCAAATTAATTTC
This sequence comes from Nicotiana obtusifolia, assembly GCA_002018475.1. Lineage (NCBI taxonomy): Eukaryota > Viridiplantae > Streptophyta > Magnoliopsida > Solanales > Solanaceae > Nicotiana > Nicotiana obtusifolia. The sequence continues at coordinate 420,673 of MCJB01000558.1, read as the reverse complement.
GGTCATTAAATAAATCATAACCCCTCTAGCCATAATATAATATCAGGTGTAACCGGGCTCCAAGTATTATTACGCACGATTTATGCCGAGGTCGTATGACCCGATCCAAATACTGTGTGCACTGCCGAGTGTCGAACGCAATGAACCATAAATGTATCTATTATATTGCTGAGGCGAACGGCCCGCTCCCATGAGAGTAGAGAAGTTTACCTCGCTCGCGGAAGTACTTGCGACGCGAGTCGACATAGATTTTTCAGCGTTATTATGTATTTCTCAATTCTTCCCAAAAACAAGAAATCTAAGTTGAAAATTTGCAAATCTAAAAATACCTAGTCTCAACTCTATTTAAGAATATAATATGCATAAAAATATAACAGTACAATTAAGTATGATGTGGATCTAAGACTACCAGGACATCTCATGGAATACAGTTACGCACGGGCTCTCGTCACCTAGTGTGTACGTAGCTCCCCACACAAGTAATACACGACAAAATACACCTAAGGGATTAGTTCCCTCTTACAAGGTTAGGCAAGAGAGTTACCTCGTTCTCAAGCTCACTTCCGATCCAAAAATCCGCTCTAAATCCTCAACTTGGTGCCAAACAGCCCCAAACTAGCCAAATATTATATAAATTAATCAAATGTAAACTCAAAAGTTCATAATTTAACTATTAGGGTAATTACCCAACCTAAATTGAAAGATTCCTAAAATCCACCCTTGGGCCCACGTGCCCGGATTCCAGAATATTTTTGAAGATAATAGTTACTGATAATCTCACGATCTCAAATATATAATTTTCACCCAATCCATAATCATATTCGTGGTTAAATCCCTTTTTTTTTAATCAAAACCTAGGTTTTTAAACTAAACCCACAATTTCAACACTTTATGTGCTAAGAATCTACCCAAAATGCATGTATAAAACTCATCTTATATAGAAATTACTTACCTCAAAGTGCTAGGTGAAAACCCCTCTTCAAAGAGCTCCAAAATCGCCCAAGAAATGAAAGAAATGAGCCAAAATAGCCTAAGTCCTGATATAAATGCACTTCACTGTCTCCCAACGGTTTTTGCATTTGCGGAAGCTTCGCCACTTCTGCGGGAAAATCCCCGCTCCTGCGGAACACGTGAGAACCAGCACTGGTCGCACCTGTGGAAAAACTCCGCACTTGCGAGCCCTCTCCTGCGGCTCGCCTCGCATACCTGTGACCTACGCCATGTTGTCTCCCTCCACACGTGCGATTCCTGCCTCGCAGAAGCGAGTTCGCTTCTGTGGGAGAAGCTCCGCTTCTGTGGACTCTAGCCTGCCCACTCTTGAGCCACTTTTGCGCACGATGGCTCGCACCTATGGCCAAAATCTCGCAGGTGCAGACGTACTAGAACTTGTGCTCCAGCAGCCCTTAATGCAGTTTCCGAGTTCGATTCCAATCTGTTTTCGCATTTAGGGCCCCCGGAACCTCATTCAATAGCGATCACACATCCAACAACATAATACGGGCCCGTTCACGTGATCGAAACACCAAAATAACATCTAGAAATACGAATCAGATGCCAAAACACATGAATCGAATTATGTAACTCAAAAGCTTCTAGAAACACTCCCGCGCGTCCGATTCCTATCAAATCAACTCGGAATGGCGCCGGATTTTGCATGCAAGTCAAAAATCACCATACGGTGCTATTCCTAGGCTCTAAATCCCCATTGGACCTTGATTAAATCAAATTCTACTTCAAACTAAATTTAAAGAACTTGAAAACATTCAATGCGCCAACTTTCAATATTAAGTGCTGCAACACTCCCGGGTCATCCAAAACCCGCTCCGGACATACGCCCAAGTCCAAAATCATCATACGAGCCTATTACGACTGTCAAATCCCGGTTCCAAGGTCGTTCACTCAAAACGTTGACTCAAGTCAAACTTACCCATTTTAAGCCAATATTAAGGAACTAAGTGTTCCGATTTCAACTCGAATCCTTCTAAATCCGAACTAACCATCCCCGCAAGTCATAAAATAGTTAAAGACTTTACGGGGAGTCTTATTTAGGGGAATGAGGATCTAGAAAGCAAAACGACCGGTCGGGTCGTTACATTCTCCACCTCTCAAACAAAAGTTCTCCCTCGAACGGGTCTAGAATCGTATCTGGAGTGCTGAATAAGTGTGGATATCTGCTCTGCATGTCCTCCTCGGTCTCCTAAGTTGCCTCCTCGATTGGTTGACCCGTCCACCGAAATTTTACCGCAGAAATCTTCTTGGACCTCAACTGGCGAACCTGCCTGTCAACAATGGCAATTGGCTCCTCCTCATAACCCATACTCTCATCTAGCTGAACCGTGCTGTAGTCTAACACATGCGACCTGTCGGCATGATACTTTCGGAGCATAGAAACATGGAAAATTGGATGAACTCCCGATAGATTGGGAGGCAAAGAAAGCTCATAAGCAACCTCCCAACTCGTCTGAACACCTGAAATGGACCTATAAAGCTTAGGCTCAACTTCCCCTTCTTCCCGAACCTCATGATTCCCTTCATGAGCGAGACTTTCAAGTGAAACTTCTTGCCAACCATAAATGATAATCACGTACCTTCTAATCTGTATAACTCTTCTGTCTGGACTGTGTTGTGCGAAAGTCACTCCTGAATCAACTTCTCCTTTTCCAAGGCATCTTTCACCAAATTAATACCATATAGTCTAGCCTTGCCGGGCTCGAACCGTCCGAGGGCAAACGACATCGCCGACCATACAAAGCCTCAAATGGAGCCATCTCAATGCTGGACTGGTAAGTGTTTTTATAAGCAAATTCGGTCGAAGGCAAGAATCGATCCCACTGACCTCCGAAGTAAATCACACATACTTTGAGCATATCCTCCAAGATTTGAACCGTCCGCTCCGACTGCTCGTCGGTCTGCGGATGAAAAGTTGTGTGGAGTTCTACCAAGGTCCCCAACTCACTCTGTACTGCCCTCCAGAAATGTGAAGTAAACTGAGGGCCTCTATCTGATATGATGGAAACAGGCACACCATGCAACCGAACAATCTCCTGAATGTAAATCTGGGCCAATATCTCTGAAGAATACGTAGTCACAACCGAAATGAAGTGTGCTGACTTAGTCAACCTATTAATAATGACCTAGACTGCATCAAACTTCCTCAAGGTCTGTAGCAACCCAACTACGAAGTCCATAGTGATGCGCTCCCATTTCCACTCAGGTATAACCATCTGCTGGAGTAGGCCACCTAGTCTCTGATGCTTATGTTTAACCTGCTCGTGATTTAGGCACCTCGCTACATATTCAACTATGTCCTTCTTCATCCGCCGCCACCAATAATGCTCCTCAGGTCGTGATTCATCTTCGTAGCACCTATATGAGTAGAATATCGAAAACTTTGTGCCTCTTCTATAATCTTTTCCCTCAATCCATCAACATTAGGGACACATAGATGACCCTGAAGTCATAGAACACCATCCTCACGAATAGCAACCTCCTTGGCACCACCCTATAGTACAGTCTCTCTGAGAACCAACAAGTGTGGTTCGTCGTACTGACGAGCCTTAATCTGCGACGCATGCAAGAACTAGCTGGGCTCTAAGATATCCAACCTCACAAGTCTGTTAGCCAAGGACTGAATGTCCAAAGCTGATGGCCTCTCCTCTACTGAAATGAATGCCAAACTACCCATACTCTCTGCCTTTGTGTTCAAAGCATCCGCAACCACATTCGCCTTGCCCGGATGATAAAGGATGGTAATATCATAATCTTTTAGTAACTCAAGCTACCTGCGCTGCCTCAAATTGAGATCCTTCTGCTTGAACAGATGCTGCAACCTGCGATGATCGGTGTAAACCTCACATGACACCCAATAAATATAATGCCTCTAGAACTTGAGAGCATGAACTATCACGGCCAACTCCAAATCATGTATGGGGTAATTCTTCTCTTGGGGCTTTAGCTGACGTGAAGCATATGCGATAACTCGCCCCTCCTGCATCAATAGACAACCCAAGCCAACAAGTGAAGCGTCAATATACAGTATACACCCCTGAACCGAAAGGCAACACTAACACCGGTGCTGTAGTCAATGTTGTCTTGAGCTTCTGAAAGCATGCATCGCAATTATCGGACCATCGGAACGGAGCAACCTTCTAGGTTAATATAGTCAAAGGTGCTGTAATAAATGAGAAGCCCTCCACAAACAGGCGATAATAACCTGCTAACACCAAGAAGCTCCTGATCTTCTTAGGATCTACCTCAATACCCTTGCCTGATACAACATGCCCCAGGAATACCACAGAATCCAACCAGAACTCACACTTAGAGAACTTAGCATGTAGCTTCTGTTCTCGCAAGGTCTGAAGCACCACTCTCAAATGCAGCTCGTGCTCCTCCATGCTACACTAGTAGATCAATGTGTCATCAATGAAGACAATGACAACGAGTCAATATATGGCTTGAACACTCGGTTCATCAAATCCATAAATGCTGCTGGGGCATTAGTCAAGCCGAAGGACATTACTAGAAACTCATAATGGCCATATCTAGTCCGGAAAGCCATCATCGGAACATCCGAATCACGAATCTTCAACTGATGATACCCCAATCTCAAGTCTATCTTAGAGAACACCCTGGCATCCTGCAACTGGTCAAACAAATCATCAATACGCGACAACGGGTACTTGTTCTTAATGGTAACTTTGTTCAATTGGCGGTAATCGATGCACATCCGCATAGTCCCATCTTTCTTCTTCACGAACAACACCAGTGTACCCTAAGGCGACACACTCGATCTGACAAACCCCTTTGCTAGCAACTCCTCAAGCTATTCTTTCAACTACTTCAACTCTTTCGGAGCCATGCGGTACGGTGAATAGAGATAGGCTGGGTACCTGGAGCCAAATCAATACAGAAATCAATATCACGATCTAGTTGCATGCTTGGAAGATAAGAAGGAAACACATCGGAGATTCCCGGACCAGGGGCACCGAATCAATCGCCAGTCTTTGTAGTAGTATCCTGAACATAAGCTAGATACGCCAAACAACCCTTCTCGACCATGTGTCGAGCCTTAAGAAAAAGAGATAACCCGACTAGATGCACTGACAGACGAACCCTTCCACTCTAATCTAGAAAACTCTAGCATCACCAAGAGAATAGTCTTGGCATGGCAATCAAGGACAGCATGATATGGAGACAACTAGTCTATTCCCAGGATGACCTCAAAGTCGATCATATAAAGCAACAGAAGATCCGCTCTAGTCTTATAACCACAGAAAGTCACGATACAGGACCAATAGATCTGATCCACAATAATAGAATCACCCATTGGCGTGGACGCATATGCTGGAGCACCTAAGGACTCACGATGAACACCCAAAAAATGAGCAAATAGAGATAAAACATATGAATATGTAAACCCTGGATCAAATAGTACCGAAGTATCCCTACCACAGACATAAATAATACCTGTGACCATGGCATCTGAGGCTACTACATATGGTCTGGCTAGAAGGGCATAGAACCTAGCTGGAGCGTCACCTGACTGACCTCCACCTCTAGGATGGCCCCTACCCACCTGTACTCTACCTCTTAGCGGCCGGACGACTTGTGCGGCAGCTGGTGCTGTAATTATAGGCTGATGACCCTGCTGTACTGCCTTGCCCTGAAGTCTGAGGCAGAATCTCTTCATGTGGCAAGGATCCCCGCACTCTAAACAACCCCTCAGAATGGTGGACTGCTAACCTGAAGCTGACCCTAATGGCCTGAATATTTACTGGAGGAACCTGAATAGCTGGCGGGTAGTAGGAGTTATCTGGAATAACACTGAAATAGGGCCGCACTGGAGCATCCTGAGTAGACGGCGGTGCTGGATATGTGGGCCTGCTAGACTGACCCCTCACAAATTGACCTCTGCCCCTAGTCGGAGCACCACTGAACCCTCCAGAATATCGAAACCACTTGTCCCTCAGCACCTGCTCGCAGCTCCGCTGACGAACACCCTCGATCCTCCGAGCTACCTCCACAACCAACTCGTAAGAGGTCCTCATCTCAACCTCCCGAGCCATAGTGGCCTGGATACCAAAGTGCAAACCGTCAACAAACCTCCGCACTCACTCTGCATCAATAGAAAGTATCATAAGTGCATGGCGAGACAACTTAGAGAATCTCGCCTCATAGTCGGTCACCAATATCTGACCTTACTGGAGCTGCTCGAACTGAAATTGTAACTCCTCTCTCTGCGAGGGTGGAATATATCTATCCAAAAGAGGCGTGTGAACTGGTCCCAAGTCAAGGGAGGAGAACCTGCTGGCCTGTAGAGAAGATAGGACTGCCACCATCTACGGGCCCTGCCTTCCGGTTGAAAGGTGGTAAAGTCCACCTCGAAGGACTCCAGTACCCTTATGTTGTGCAGTCTGTCCCTACAACGATCAATAAAGTCATGGGATTCTCATATTCTTCACCTCAAAAGATAGGAGATTGTAGTCTGGTCCATCTATCCAATAGCTTCTGTGGCTCGCTGGCCGCAACTGGTTTAGGCTCAGGTATAGTTGCTACAACTGGCTGAGCTCCGCCCACGGGTAGTGTGCCCGAGGTTTGATATAGGGCAGCCGCATGTCTAGAAGCCTGAGCGGTAGGGGTCTGTGCTCTCTCTCCCGCCTGAGATGTGGCTGGGTCTGATGAAAATAAACCAGCCTGAGTCATAGAATCCATGAACCGCAGCATACGGCCCATGACCTCCTGGAATCCTGGTGCGCACATGAAATCCTCTGGGACTGGCTTTGCTGCAGGCACCTCCCCCTGCTCCGCAATAGCAGGATCCTCCACTGGATCTACTAGTGGCACAACTGGAGCAACTCTAGGACGTTTGTCCTCTACCACAAGCTGGAGCCCTCCCTCAGCCTATAGCACTAGGGAGAGTAGCTCATCCGTGGTCGGGTACATCTGTGGAGCGCGTTCTCACCATTTGTGAGAGAATAAGAGAAAGATACTTAGCACAACATCAACTGCACAATAGGAGATGAAGAAAGAGTAGTTTCCTAACACCCTATAGCCTCTCGAAGATAAGTACGGACGTCTCCGCACCGATCCGCAAGACTCTATTAGGCATGCTCATAAACTTGTGAGACCTACGTGAACCGATTGCTCTGATACCATGTTGTCACGACCTAATTTTTCCTATAGGCCGTGATGGCCCCTAATATCGCCGCTAGGCAAGCCAACAGTGTTTTAGTCATGCACCTATTCTTTTTTAAAAATTTCAAGTAGTTGATTTTTATCTTATTAAGTAAAGGAGAAGTGAAAAATTTAATAAAGTAAAGCGAAAACTAATGAAAAAGCAACTGTAGTGAAATAAATGCTCAAAATCCGTAAAGTGTCTACTAGCTTGTTTCCAAGACCTGGTGTCACAAGTGTATGAGCATCTAGTAGAATATACAAAATACTAAGCTACTGTCTGAAATAGGACAGACAAAATGTAAATAGAAAAGAAAGACTGCGGGTGCTGCAGAACGGCCTCAGAGAGCAGCTCACCACTAAAAGCCTCGGGGTAATGGGGGTGCACGCCGGGATGACTGCCAGATGCACCTGCCTCAAATCCTGCGTCGATTAGTGCAGAAGTGTAACGTGAGTACAAAAACAACAGTACCTAGTAAGTATCCAGTCTATCCTCGAAGAAGTAGTGACGAGGGATCGATATCGACGCTTACTATGAGCCAATAATAAAATACAGAAATTTTAAATAAGCATGGAGTAGGTGAATAATAAAAAAGCACAATAGCAAGCAGTGAATAAATAATTCTTTAACTGATAGTAAGTTCCAAAATCTCCATCTAACACATACTAGTTCCAAATCAATCTCAGTCATTAAATAAAACATAGCCCCTCTAGCCATAATACAGTATCAGGTATAATCAGGCTCCGAGTATTATCACACACGATTAATGCGGAGGTCGTACGACCCGATCCAAATACTGTGTGCATTGCCGGGGGTCGAACGACATGAACCATAGATGCATCTATTATACTGCTGAGGCGAACGGTCCGCCCCCATGAGAGTAGAGAAGTTTAGCTTGCTCGCAGAAGTACTTGCGACACGAGTAGACATGGATTTCTCAGCGTTATTATGTATTTCTCAGTTCTTCCCGAAAATAAGAAATGTAAACTAGAAATTTTCAACTTTAAAATCCCTAGTCTCAGCTCTATTTAAGATAATTAATATGCGTAACAAACATACCAGTACAATTGAAGCATAATGTGGATCTAAGACTAGCCGGACATCTCCTGGAATATAGCTACGCATGGGCTCTCGTCACCTAGTGTGTACATAGCTCCCCACACAAGTAATACACAATAAAATACATCTTACAAGGTTAGGCAAGAGACTTACCTCGTTCTCAAGCTTACTTCCGGTCTACAAATCCGCTCTAAATCCTCAACTTGGTGCCAAACAACCCCATACTAGCCAAATATTATATAAATTAATCAATATATACTCAAAAGTTCATAATTTAACTATTAGGGTAATTACCCAACCCAAATTGTAAGATTCCTAAAATTCACCCCCGGGTCTACGTGCCCGGATTTCGGAAATATTTGAAGGTAATAGTTACTCATAATCTCACAAACTCAAAAATATAATTTCACCCAATTCCATAATCATTTTCGTGGTTAAATCCCATTTTTATTTTTTTATCAAAACCTAGGGTTTTCAACTAAACCCACAATTTTTACACTTTATGTGCTAAAAATCTACCCAAAATGCATGTACTAAACTCATCTTACATAGAAATAACTTACCTCAAAGTGCTAGGTGAAAACCCCTCTTTAAAGAGCTCCAAAATCACCCAAGAGATGAAAGAAATGAGCCAAAATAACCTAAGTCCCGATATAAATGCACTTCACTGCCTCCCAGCGGCTTTCGCACCTGCGGAAGTTTTGCCTCTTCTGCGAGGCCGCTTTTGCGGGGAAGTCCCAGCTCCTGCGGAACACATGCAAACCAGCACTGGTCTTACCTGCGGAAAAACTCCGCACCTATGAGCCCGCTCCTGCGGCTCGCCTCACACACCTGCGACCTACGCCATGCTGCTTCCCTCCGCACCTGTGACTCCGCTTCCACGGGAGAAGCTCTACTTCTGTGGACTCTAGCTTGCCCACTCCCCAGCCTCTTATGCGCACGATGGCTCACACCTGCGAGCTCGCACCAGCGGCTAAAATCTCGCAGGTGCGGACGCACCAAAACTAGTGCACCAGCAGCCCTTCCTGCAATTTCCGAGTCTGATTCCAATCCGTTTTCGCATCCGGAGCCCCCGGGACCCCATCCAATAGCACTCTCACATCCAACAATATAATAAGGACCCGCTCGCATGATCGAAACATCAAAATAACATGTAGAGATATGAATTGGACGCCAAAACACATATATTGAATTATGAAACTTAAAAACTTCTAGAAACACTTCCGCGCGTCTGATTCCTATCATATAAACTCGGAATGGCACCAAATTTTGCGTGCAAGTCACAAATCACCATACAGAGCTATTCCCATGCTCGGAATCCCAAACGAACCTCGATAACACCAAATTTTACTTCAAACCAAATTTAAAGAACTTGAAAACCTTCAATGCACTAGCTTTCCATATTAAGCGCCGAAACGCTCCCGGGTCATCCAAAACCCGCTCCGGACGTACTCCCAAGTCCAAAATCATCACCTATTGGGACCGTCAAATTCTGTTTCCGTGGTCGTTTACTCATAACGTTGACTCAAGTCAAACTTAACCACTTTAAGCCAATATTAAGTTTAGGGGAACGGGGATCTAGAAAGCAAAACGACCGGTCGGGTCGTTACAATTGCTGTGTAATTGGGGTCATAGAGGAGTTTTATTCACACTTCGAGAAGTAACCCGTAAAATTCCGTATATTCTAGTTGTCTAGATTATATGTGATTTTGATACTGGAATTGCTTCCGCTGCTTATAGTAATCCATTTGTTAGAACCCAAGATAAATGTGCAATAAATAATATTAAAGAAGAGAGAATGAAAAGTTTCTTCACCTGCGTAACCCACCTAATTGTAATAAATGAGAGAAGATAAAATAGAGATAAGTTAGCATGCATTTGTATCAAGCATTATTAATCACACGCAGCAAGAGAAAATTGAGGGAAACTGTCAAGAAAACTGAGATAAAAGAGAAATGCAATTGCGGGCCACCTTGTATATGCCTTTGTTTTTATATACTGGGACGTTTTCTAATGAAAGATTAAAGCAGTAAATACTGAAAAGTCTTTTATGAAGGAGTAGAGTAGTAATAATTAAGACATTTATTCCTATAATAAGTCGTTTACAATAAGGAATAGGAATGGGAGAAGTAATAATATAGACATTTATTCTTATGATAAAATAAAATAAATAGAAAGTAGGGGAAAAGCCAAAACGAATAAAATTTAGAATGTGGAGAAAACCAAAGCGTTTAAATCTGGCCATACGAAAGGATATTACAGTTTATCTTTCTTTCAATTAATTTTTTAATTATTTTTATTGGAATATGTATTTACATTTTTGTACAAAAATAATTTTCAAGTAATGTTTAAGTGAAGGGCAAAGTGGTCACTTAATTTTTAATGGGTAAACTCATAAATTAACTTTTGAGTTAGGGAGTGTCCCACTTTTAATATAGTATGATACGATATGATATAGATATAGATATAGATATAGATTCTGCTGTAGTTATATTTTTATTATTCGAATGTTGTATGAAAGTTAAAAAATAGTTGTATAATGTATGAATCACTGTATGAAATTTATATTTAAGTTATAAATATTTCTTTCTTTTTATATAAAGTTGTTGATATGTATCAAGTATTAAGAGAGGAAGTGTTTATTGAAATTTCAGAGATGAAGAAGAACACATCACATACAAACTATATACAAATCATATATAAATACATACAAAAGACATATTTGTATAAAATTTGTATGAAAATTATAGTTAATTTGTATAATTTTGTAGTTGTATTTAGCTGGACAACAATGACGTATGAAAGTCGTAGATAAGTTATAAATAAGTTGTATACTATATAATTAGTCGTATAAAATTTATTTTTAATTTATATGTTGCTGTAAAAGTCTCAAATTTGTATTAAATTTATACAAAATTTTATTTTTAATTTGTAGGAGGCAGAGAATAGGGAAAGAGGAGAAGAGAGAAAAAAGAAAAATGGTATAATTGAATCCCCTAATTTAAGGCACTAATAAAGGATTGTATATGGAGAGAGGTGGTAGAGAATAGGGAAAGAAGAGAGGAGAGGAAAAAAGAAAAAGGGTGTAACTGAATCCCTTAATTTAAGACACTAATAATGAATTATATATAAATAGTAAGAAAAATATAGTTAAATAGAGTAATATATAAATCTAGGATATATTTGATAAATAAGTTTCAATCCTTTAAGCAATTGTCATGACCCCAACTTCTCTCCGTAGGATGTCGTGACGGCACCTAGTCTCTAAGACTAGGTAAGCCTAACAACATGCAAATAACTGGAATAAAAACTTTAAATCTCGAAGCATCAACTGTATAAAATGAAAACTACATCTCAATATAAGTACAACTCCCAAAACACAGTAAAAAATAAGCCAGAAGCTCTAGATATAATGTTGCAAAATCATGTACATCACTCTCTAACCATAACATAAGAAACAAGGAAAAGACGGAATAGAAGGGGACTCAGAGGCCTGCGGATGCGGACAGGTGTACCTTAAAGTCTCCGATAAGCAAGTTACTCCACACACTAACAATCGAAGCTGATAAGCTGTACATGGATCTAACAAAACATGTGCATAAGCGTAGTATGAGTACATCACAACGGTACCGAGTAAGTGCCAAGACTAATCTCGATAGAGTAGTGACGAGGAAGTCAGGACCCTACTAGGAGTAATAAGAATCATGGCAGAAGGTATAATGATAAAATAAAAGGACATGAAAGTGAATCAATAAGGATTTATGGAAGGTAACAACACGAAAACAAAGAAGGAAAATACTACATGAAAGGGAGCGGGAATCTTACAAGTCAAGGAAAACAACAACAAACAATGCAGCAAATAGAGAAAATCAACAGGGGCACTCCCGAGGTACCGCCTCGTAGTCTTAAAAGTAAATATCTCACAATCTTTCCTTATACCACCCATACGTATCAATAATCACAATGACACGGCAGAAACCTCCTGCAAACAATAACAACCGCATGGCAAAAACCTCGTGACCGCACGACAGAAATCTCGTGCAACAATAACAACCGCGGCAAAAACCTCGTGCCACAATAACAACCAATCCCCTCGACAAAAATCACGAAAACCAAAACATAACAACTAAAACAATAATATTTTAAAGATAGCAATTTCAAGTAAAGAATCCTTCCGTTTAATAATGAATACGGAATCAAGAAAAAACAGGAAATTTAACTAAGCATGTAATACAAGCTGCAAATAAGAGGTAAGGCAAATAGACATATGAATTTAGGCTAAACATAATGACTATACATGCAAAGGTAACTCAGTTAAGGCATAAAAAGGAAACTACTTAGCTAAAATCAGCAATTTTAACATTTAGCCAGTGTACGCACCCGTCAGCTCGCGTACATGGCCCACACACATCACAAATTGTCATAACAGTACCAAATCCTAAGGGGAATTCCCCCTCCCCCCCCCCTCCCTCCTCCACCCCACAAGGTTAGACAAGTCACTTACCTTAAACCACACTCAATCAATCAATTAGAAGGCCTTTCCCTCGATTTTCTAACTCCTAACGGCTCGAATCTAGCCAAAACAATTTCATAATATAAATATAACTATAGGAAATTAATTTAAATAATGAAATAGTGATTTTAGCTAAGAATTGAAAAATCGCTCCAAAAAGTTGATCCAGGCCCACGTCTCGGAACCCGACAAAAGTCACAAAATCCGGAATCCCATTCAACCACGAGTCTAAACATACCAAATTTACCAAAATCCGACACCAAATCGACACTCAAATCCCCAATTTAAACTCTCCAAATCCCTAGCCTCAAACTCCAAAATTACACCTCAAAACCACAATCTAGGTGGAAAAATATATAGGGAAACATAATTATTAAGTAAAAATAACCACAAGTGATTTACCTCAAGAATCCCTTCGAAATCCCTCTCAAAATTCGCCTAATCCCGAGCTTGAAATGTTCAAAATGAAGAAAATCATGGAACCCTCGATTATAACCTCTTTGCCCAGTACTTTCCGCATCTGGGCCCAAGAAGCGCTTCTGCGATGCCGCACCTGCTGAAAAACCATCACAGGTGCAGAAAACACATAAGTCCAGGGGTTCCGTTTCTGCAGTCAAAGGCTCACACCTACGAGCCCGCATATGCGGGTACAATGTCGCGCCTGTGACTACTGGCGCTTCTGCGCACCTGCCATCGCAGAAGGGAAGTCGCTTCTGCGAATAAATTCCCGCTTCTGTGACCACTGTTTGGCAAGGCCAGCTTCACATCCGCGACTCAAAGCTTGCTTACGCGAGTCCACACCTGTGGCCAATCCCACCGCAGGTGCGATGACACCAGAAGTGGGGAGCTTCAGTAATTGCACAAGTCCAAAATGTGATCCGATCACTATCCGAATCACAACCGAGGACCTCGAGACCTCAACCAACAGTACCAACAAGTACTAGAACATCATACGAACTTAGTCGAGCCTTCAAATCATATTAAACAACACTAAAACCGCGAATTGCGCATCGATTCAAGCCTTATAAACTGTTGAACTTCTAACTTCCACATTCGATGCCGAAACCTATCAAATCACGTCCGATTGACTTCAAATTTTGTGCACAAGTCCTAAACAACATTAAGGACCTATTATAACTTACGGAATCAAAGTCCGACCCCAATATCAAAAAGTCCACTCCCGATCAAACTTTCCAAAAAATCTTCCAACTTTCGCCAATTTACGCCGAAACGACCTACGAACCTCCAAATCAACATCCGGACATGCTCCTAAGATCAAAATCACCATACGGAGCTATTGGAAAGGACAAAACTCCATTCCGGAGTTGACTTCACTCAAGCTAAACTATGGTCAACTCTTACGACTTAAACTCCCAGTTTAGGGACTACACGTTCCACTTCACTTCGAAACCAAAAACCAAACCTCCCGACAAGTCATGTAGCCACAGTATAACACAGAGAAAGCAATAAATAGGGGGTCGGGGCTAAACAAATGTTCGTCCTCTACCTCTTAAAACAAATGTTCGTCCTCGAACGAGTATAGAGACATACCTGAAGTGGTGAAAATATGAGGATAACGGCTACGCATATCATGCTTGATCACCCAAGTCGCTTCCCCGACTGGTTGACCCCTCCACTGAACCTTAACTAAAGCATTACTCTTCGACCTCAACTTCTGAACCTGCCTATGCAAAATGCCCACCGGCACCTCAACATAAGATAGATCCTTGTCCAGCCGGACTGAGCTGAAGTCTAACACGTGAGACAGACCACCGAGATACTTCTGGAACATAGAAACATGGAACACTGGATGAACTACAGCTAGACTAGGTGGTAGTGCAAGTCTGTAGGCCACCTCTTTGACCCTCTCAAGAATCTCAAAAGGCCTGATATACCTAGGGTTTAGTTTACCCTTCTTCCCAAACCTCATAACACCCTTCTTCGGCAAAACCTGGAGCAAGACCCACTCCCCAATCATGAATGCGACGTCGCGAACCTTTCGATCCGCATAGCTCTTCTGTCTGGATTAAGCTATAAGAAGTCGATCCTGAATCACTTTAACCTTTTCCAAAGCATCCTGAACCAAGTCTGTACCCAATAGCCTAGCCTCGCCCATCTCAAACCAACCCACCAGAGACCGGCACCGCTTACCATACAAAGCCTTATACGGGGCCATCTGAATGCTCGACTGGTAGCTGTTGTTGTAGGCAAACTCCATCACACACACGAAGTATATCCTCCAATATATGAATAGTACGCTCGGATTGTCCGTCCGTCTGAGGGTGAAATGTTGTGCTCAACTCCACCCGAGTACCCAACTCATGTTGTACGGCTCTCTAGAACAGCGATGTAAACTGCGTACCTCGGTCAGAAATGATAGATACCAGTACGCCATGAAGCGTGGCAAGCTCGTGAATGTAAATCTAAGCCAGCTGCTCTGAAGAGCAAGTGGTCACCACTGGAATGAAATGAGCCGACTTAGTCAGCCTATCCACAACCACCCAAACTACATCGAACTTTCTCTGAGTCCGTGGGAGCACATTAACAAAATCCATAGTGATCCGCTCCCATTTCCACTCTGGTATCTCTAGCTTCTGAAGCAATCCACCTAGCCGATGAAGCTCATACTTCACCTATTGATAATTTAGGCACCGAGCCACATACTCCACTTTGTCCTTCTTCATTTTCCTCCACCAATAATGCTGCCTCAAGTCCTGATACATCTTCGCGGCACGTGGATGAATGGAGTATCGCGAACTGTGAGCCTCCTAGAGAATCAACTCATGCAAAACGTCTACATTGGGCACACATAGCATGTCTTGCATCCGTAATATACTGTCCTCTACAATAGTGACCTCTTTGTCATCATCGTGCTGAACCGTGTCCTTGAGGACAAGAAGATGTGGGTCGTCACTGACGCTCTCTGATACGATCATAAAGAGAAGACCGTGAAACCACACAAGCCAAAACTTGGCTCGCCTAAGAAACATCCAATCTAACAAACTGGTTGGCCAAGGCCTGAACATCTAAGGCTAATGGCTTCTCTGCTACCGGTAGATATGCTAAGCTGCCCAAACTGTCCGCCTTGTGACTCAAGGCATCAGCCACCACATTGGCCTTTCCGAGATGATAAAGAATGGTGATATCATAGTCCTTAAGCAACTCCAACCACCTCCTGCCGAAAGTTACGATCCTTCTGTTTGAACAGATATTGTAGACTCCCGTGATCAGTTTAGACCTCACAAGGGACACAATACAAATAGTGCCGCCAGATCTTCAAGGCATGAACAATAGTTGCTAACTCGAGGTCATGGATAAGATAGTTCTTCTCGTGCACCTTCAACTTTCTAGATGCGTAAGCAATAAGCCTATCGTCCTGCATCAACACCGCACCGAGACCAGTGTGTGACACATCATATTACACCGTATAGGACCCCAAACCAGTAGGCAGTACCAACACCGGGGTTGCAGTCAAAGCAGTCTTGAGCTTTTGAAAGATCTTCTCACACTCCTCGGTCCACTTGAACGGAGCACCCTTTTGGGTCTGCCTGGTCATAGGTGCTGCAATAGACTAGAAACCCTCTACAAATAGACGGTAATACCCTGCCAAGCCAAGAATACTCCGGATCTCCATAGCTGAGGACGATCTGAGCCAACCTTGCACTGCTTCAATCTTCTTTGGATCTACCTTGATCCCCTCACTCGATACAACATGACCCAAAAATGCCACAGAATCTAGCCAGAATTCACACTTCGAAAATTATGCATATAACTTCTTTTATCTCATGGTTTGAAGCACAGTCCTCAGGTGCTGCTCATGATCCCCCCGGCTTTGAGAGTACACCAGAAAGTCGTCAATAAATACAATGACGAACGAGTCAAGATAGGGTTGAAATACACTGTTCATCAAGTGCATAAATGTTATAGGGGCGTTAGTCAGCCCAAAAGACATCACAAGGAACTCGTAATGACCATACCGAGTCCTGAAGGCATTCTTCAGAATATCTGGCTCCCGAATCTTCAACTGATGATAGCTTGAACGCTAGTCAATCTTGGAGAACACTCTGGCACCCTGTAACTGATCAAATAGGTCATCAATACGAGGCAATGGGCATATGTTCTTCACTGTGACCTTGTTCAACTGGCGATAATCAATACACATGTGCATAGAACCATCTTTTTTCTTTAAAAACAAGATTGGAGCACCCCAAGGCGACACACTGGGCCGAATAAAGCTCTTATCAAGCAACGCCTGCAACTGCTCGTGTAACTCTTTCAACTCTGCCGGGGCCATACGATAGGGTGGAATAGAATTGGGCTGAGTGCCAGATACAAATCAATACCAACGTCAATATCATTATCAAGTGACATGCCCGAAAAATCCGTTGAAAATATATCTGGATAATCCCTCACTACAAGAACTGACTCAACGGTAGGAGTATCAACACTGATATCCCTCACGAAAGCTAAATAAGCATTACACTCCTTCTCAACCATATGCCAAGCCTTTAGCAATGAGATAACTCTGCTAGGAACATAATCTAAAGCACATCTCCACTCTATCCGCGAAAATCATGGCATAGCTAGCGTCACGGTTTTGGCGTGACAATAGAGAATAGCATGATAGGGCGACGATTAGTCCATGCCCAAAATAATATCAAAGTCTACCATACTGAGCAACAATAAATTAAGTCTGGTCTCAAAACCACCAAGAACAACTAAACACGACCGATACACACGGTCAACAATAATAGAATATCCCACAAGTGTAGACACATAGACAGGAGAACTCAAAGAACCATAGGATACGCTTAAATATGGAGCAAAATAAGATGACACATAATGAATAAGTGGATCCTGGGTCAAATAAGATTGATGCATCTCTATGACAGACCGGAAAAATAGTTGTGATGGCAGAGTCGGACGCAAGTGCCTCCGTCCTAGTAGGAAGAGCATAATATGTGGCCTGGCCTCCCCCTCTAAGGAAACTTCTACCTGCTCGACCTCCTCCTCGAGCTGGCTGTGCAGGTGGAGTAGTAGCTGGTGTTGTAGCCATAGCCTGAGGACCCTGTGGAGCACGCGGTGCCTAAGTGTTCTGTGGAGGTGCACCCCTCCTGAGTCTGGGGCAATACCTTATCATATGACGAGCATCACCATACTCTAAACAAGCTCTCTGAGGACGTGGCTGTTGCGGCTGGATCGGGCCTAATCGGCTGGACTGACCGCTAAAAGCACCCCGTGCAGGAGGTGCACTGGACAATGGCGGTGCATAATAGAGAGTCTGGGGGCCTAGGAGTGGCCGGAATACCGCTGGCAACTGGAAGTGCTGAATGAACAGGGCGACTCACATAGCCCCTACCTTGAAAAGTTGCATCTAACGAGTACCACTATAAGTGCCAGACTCTCGTGAACTCTTGGCCTCTCTCTCCTCTCTCTCCCGAGTCAGCATACCTCCAATCTCCTAGAAATCCCCACTACCTACTGGTATGCAATGTCCATCTCTAACTCTTGGGCCATGCTAAATCTGATACTGAGATTGAGCCCCTTGATAAAATGACGGACCCGCTCTCTAACAATAGCAACCAAGGCTGGTGCATGTCTAGCAAAATAACTGAACCGGACTGCATACTCTGACACGGTCATAGAACCCTGGCACAACTGCTCAAACTCTGTGTGCCATGCATCTCTGAGACTCTGGAGAACATACTCCCTCAAGAACAATTCTAAGAACTGAGTCCAAGTGAGTGAAGCTGCCTCGGCCGGACTTCCTAACTCATATGCTCGCCACCACTGATAAGCCGCTCCCCTAAGCTGGAACATAGTGAAAGCAACCCCACTAGACTCCGCAATACCCATAGTACAAAGGATATGGTAGCACTCCTCAAGAAAACCCCGGGCATCCTCTAACGCCAAGCCACCGAAAGTAGGAGGGTGGTACTTCTTGTGCCTCTCGAGCCTGAGCTGCTCCTCCTCAGAAACTGCTGCCCTAACCTCAGGCTGAACTAGAGCGACTGACTGTACTGGTATGACCTCTGGGACCTAGTCAACCGAGACCCACTGCTATGGGGTACAGGTGGCGGGAGTTTGTGCTCCTACCCTGGCGTAAGATGTGGTAGGAGCAAGTGGTATCAACCCTGCCTAAGCCAAAGTGCCAAACATGCTTAAAAATTGCACGAGAGTCTCCTGGAGAACTGGTGCAGTAATAGGCATCTCAGGTGCCTGTCCTCCAACTAGTGCTATTGGTGGCTCCTCTTTAGCAGCTCGTGCGGGTGCTCTAGCTGCACCACGTGGACGTCCTCGGCCTCTACCCCAGCCCCGGCCTCTCGCGGCTCTAGCAGGGGGCGCGATTGTTTGGTCATTTGATCAAGTTGTATGTGTCCTCACCATTTGTGAGAGAATAGAAAGACATAAGTTTAGAATCTTGAAGTCAACAATTGCGCACGACAGGGAATCAAAGAAGTGAAGTTTTTCCAAACAGTTCCATAGCCTCCCGACGATAACTACAGACGTCTCTGTACCGATCCGCGAGACTTTACTAAACCTTCTTGTGACTCATAACACCTAAGAACCTAGAGCTCTGATACCAACTTGTCACGATCCCAACTTCCCTTCGTAAGATGCCGTGACGGCACCTAGTCTCCAAGACTAGGTAAGCCTAACTACATTCGAATAACTGGAATAACAACTTTAAATCTCGAAGCATCAACTGAATAAAATGAAAACTATAGCTCAATATAAGTACAACTCCAAAAACTCGGTAAGAAATAAGCCACCAGCTCTAGATACAATGTTGCAAAATCCTGTACATAACTCTCTAACCGTAATAAGAAACACGAAAAAGACATAATAGAAGGGGACTCCGAGGCCTGCGGACGCGGGTAGGTGTACCTTGAAGTCTTCGATAAGCAAGTCACTCCACATGCTAAAACCAAGGCTAATAAATTGTACCTGGATCTGCATAAAACATGTGCAGAAACATAGTATGAGTACACCATAACGGTACCCAGTAAGTGCCAAGCCTAACCTCGGTAGAGTAGTGACAAGGTCAAGTTAGGGCCCTACAGGGAGTAATAAGAATAAAGGCAGAAGGTATAATTATAAAATAAAAGGACAGGCAAGTTAAACAATAAGAATTTACGGAAGGTAACAACACGGAATCAAAGAAGGCAAATACAACACAAAAGGGAGCGGGAATTTTACAAGTTAAGGAAAACAACAACAAAAAATGCAACAAATAGAGAAAATCAACAGGGGCACTTCCGAGGTACAGCCTCGTAGTTCCAAAAGTAAATATGTCACAATCTTGCCTTATGCCACCCATACATATCAATAATCATAACAGCATGGCAGAAGCCTCGTGCAAACAACAACAACCGCACGGCAGAAACCTCGTACAACAATAACAACCGCATGTCAGAAACCTCGTGTAACAATAACAACCGCACGGCAGAGACTTCGTGCTACAGTAACAACCGCACGGCAGAAACCTCGTGCCACAATAACAACCGCGTGGCAGAAACCTCGTGCCACAATAACAACCAATCGCCTTGACAAAAATCATGAAAACCAAAACATAACAACTTAAAATGATATTTCAAAGATAGCAATTTCAGGTAAAGAATCCTACGGTTTAATAACAATTACGGAATCAAGAAAAAACAGGAAATTCAACTAAGCATGTAGTACAAGCTGCAAATAAGGCAAATAGACATGTGAATTTAGGCTAAACATAATGACTATACATGCTAAGATAACTCAGTTAAGGCTTAAAAAGGAAACTACTATCGGAATTTCAACATTTAGACTGTGTACGCACCCGTCACCTCGCATACATGACCCTTACGTATCACAAATTGTCACAACAGTTCCAAATCCTAAGGGGAATTTCCCCCACACAAGGTTAGATAAGTCACTTACCTCAAACCACGCTCAATCAATCAATTAGAAGGCCTTTCCCTCAATTTTCTAACTCAGAACGGCTCGAATCTAGCCAAAATAATTTCATACTATAAATATAACTATAGGAAACTAATTTAAATAATGAAATAATGATTTTAGCTAAGACTTGAAAAATCGCTCCAAAAAGTCGACCCGAACCCAAATCTCGGAACCCACCAAAAGTCAAAAATCCGGAAGCCCATTCAACCACGAGTTCAACTATACCAAATTTACCAAAATCCGACACCAAATCGTCACTCAGATCCCCAATTTAAACTTTCCAAATCCCTAGCCTCAAACTCAAAAATTACACCTCAAAACCACATAATCTAGGTGGGAAAATCAGTGGGGAAACATTATTATTGAGTAAAAATAACCATAAGTGACTTACCTCAATAATCCCTTCGAAATCCCTCTAAAAAATCGCCTAATCCCGACTTGAAATGTTCAAAATGAAGAAAATCACGGAACCCTCGATTATAACCCTCAAGGCCAACTTTGCATCCGCGACTCAAAGCTCGCTTACGCGAGTCCACACCTGCGGCCAATCCCACCACAAGTGTGATGATACCAGAAGTGGGGAGCTTCAGTAGTTGCACAAGTCCAAAATGTGATCTGATCACTGTCCGAATCACACCCGAGGCCCCCGGGACCTCAACCAAAAATACCAACAAGTCCTAGAACATCATACAAACTTAGTCGAGTCTTCAAATCACATCAAACAACGCAAAAATATGAATTGCGCATCGATTCAAGCCTAATAAGCTTTTGAACTTCTAACTTGCACATCCGATGCCGAAACCTATCAAATCATGTCCGATTGACCTCAAATTTTGCACACAAGTCCTAAACGACATTAGAAAAGTATTCCAACTTTCAGAATCGAAGTCGACCCCGATATCAAAAAGTCCACTCCTGGTCAAACTTTCCAAAAAAATCTTCCAACTTTCCAACTTTTGTCAATTTATGCCGAAACGACCTACGGATCTCCAAATTAACATCTAAACACACTTCTAAACCCAAAGTC
This sequence comes from Nicotiana obtusifolia, assembly GCA_002018475.1. Lineage (NCBI taxonomy): Eukaryota > Viridiplantae > Streptophyta > Magnoliopsida > Solanales > Solanaceae > Nicotiana > Nicotiana obtusifolia. The sequence goes on along the minus strand of MCJB01000558.1, from coordinate 398,962 downwards.
ACCACACGGAGCTATTGGAACTAATTCTGGAGCCGTCTTCACTCAAGTCAAACTACATTTAACTCCTACGACTTAAACTCCCAACTTAGGGACTATGTGTCCAACTTCATTCCAAAACCAAAAACCAAACTTCCCGGCCCGTCACGTAGCCACAGTATAACACAGAGAAAGCAATAAATAGGGGGACGGGACTAATACACTCAAAATGACCAACCGAAGTCGTTACAACATTTGGATCTCGAATGTGTTCTAATGTAAAGTGATAAAGTTTTATATCAATAAATCTTTTTATTTTATTCTTTGTAACAATATATGAAGAAAGAGCCCAAAAAGTAAAAGAAACAAAGCCCAATTCTCTATTTTTAGAAGAATTAATTAAAATTGATGTTCAGTTAACAACTTAAATTAAAATTAACCGTCGAATGTATAATGTTTGTGTCACGACCAAAATCCACTGTAGGTCGTGATGCACCTAACTCCGCCGCCAGGCAAGCCAACGGTGATTTATCTCATTTTAATATTTTCGAAATCATGAATCCCATTAACTAGGTAGAGTAAAATCTGGTACTCGTAGAAACCCCGTGATTTTATTTTTCAATTTCCGTATAAAATATAAATTACAAGGTGAAATGATAATACTTACGTGAACTACAATAATGAACATTCAGTAGGAACCCCCAAAACCCGGTGTTACAAGTGCATGAGCATCTACTAAGGAGTATAATGATAATACAACATCTGTCTGGAATACAAGTTAGAGAGGAGAATATAAATAACTATGATGGAGACTCTGTATGCTGCGGGATCGTATGAAATGCAATTCACCGTGAACTCCCTGCAACAGCCGTGCCTTTGCACCCATAAAACCACCAAACAGATATATACACCTGCACAATAAGTGCAGCATGAGTACGTAAATCAAAGGTAAGTATCTAGCCTAACCCTGGAGAAGTAGTAACGAGGGATCGACATTGACACTTACTAGTGGTCCAATAACTTAAATACAGTAGGAAGTAAACAAATATACATCAAGGTAATAAACAGTATAAACAAATATAGGTACGTGGAACAATCCTCCTCTGAACAGTAAATTCAATCTCTCAATTATCAGTTACCTCCTCAACAAGAGCATATATGAAATGGACCTCACCAGATAGGTCATCAAAACTCAAATTAGGAAAACACACGGATACGCTGGTTTCTTATCAAATATTACGCATGACGCTGCCGAGGCGAACGACCCGATCTCATATGAGTATTTTATAGAAATGTCGAGGCATATGACTCGATCCCATAATAATGTGTACACCGCTGAGAGTCGAATGGCACGAAACATAGATGCATCTATTATACTGCCGAGGCAAATGACCCGCTACCATAAGAGTGTGGTACATAATCCTGCCAAGACGATCGGCCCGATCCCATTAGAGTAAGAAGCTTTAATGGGTCCTTGACCCCACTCAGGAATAAATGTGTGAGTTATGAACTTTGAGGAAAGCTTTGCGATGAAAACACACAATGCTGGAGGAATTCATAAGGGAAGCACAAATTATATTGCGGATTATCAAGTAGCTCGTCACATATCTACAATAGCGAGTCTATCACCCTATGCAAGTCTAGTCTCAAGTCGTAGCGCAAACTAAAGGAATTAAATGAGCAAAGATGACTCAAATAGTACAATTATAGCATGGTGTGAACCTAAGTGTACCCGAATATAACCAGGAATTCTAGCATACGCACGGACACTCGTCACCTCATACGTTCGTAGGTCCCACAGCATGTAGCACATGAGAATATAACATCTACGGGGTAAATTCCCGCTCACAGGGTTAGACAGGAGACTTACCTCGCTTTGAAGTTCCATAACCGGCTCCAGCGCCACTCTAACACCTCAATACGATGCTTGTCGCTCCAAAACTAGTCAAGCAATGTGCAAACCAATAAAAATATATTCTAATACTAATAATAAATCAATTTATAACAATTCCCAACTCCGCTCGAAAAGCCAATAAAGTCAACCCCTGGGCCACATGCCCGAAACCCGACAAAACTCGCAAAATCCGACAACTCCATTCAATTACGAGTCCAACCATACTTGTTTCACTCAAATTCGACTCCGAATCGACGTTCAAAACTCAAAATTGATAATAGGTCGGCAGATAAGAAGATTTGTACATCAGTAATAGAAATTACATTATTAGGAATATAAGCCAAAACATCTCCCGATTGGGTTTCAACTATTGATAAAGCGGTCATACGTCCTTCATCTAAGCTAGAACTTAATTCAGCGGCTCTTTCCAAAAGGCGTGAATGCAAATAAAAAATATCTCCTAGATAAGCTTCACGACCGGACGGTCTTCGTAATAGAATAGACATTTGGCAATAAGCTTGCGCTTGTTTGGAGGGATCATCATAAATGATTAAAATGTGTCGTTCACGATACATAAAATATTCGACCAGAGCTGCTCCTGTATAAGTAGAAAGGTATTGTAATGCAGTAGGGGAATATGTTGTTTCGGCTACCACAATAGTATATTCGATCGCTCCCTTTTTCCTGTAAAGTAGTTACGACCTGGGCCACAGAAGATGCATTTTGCCCAATAGCTATATTAGACAAAAAAAAACCTAATTGCTCTTCTGAAATCACCAACCAACTTCCAAAAATGAGGATAGATTCATGAAATATAATCAAAATCGAGTAAAGAACAATTACCCCAGTCCATATGGCAAAAATCGCTTCAAAAATCGCATCAATCCGAACTACATAGCTCCAAATATGATAAAATAGGCGAAACCCCTTAAATACAGCTTCTGCCCAGGTATTTGCCCTTCTTGATCACGGAAAATGCTTCCGAGGTCGCGAAGCACAACTTTTCTCAGCTCAAAATTGCCCTTTACGATAGCGGAAAACATATCACAATCACGACGAACAAGTTGCCCAACTCTCCAGACAACCTCTAGTATAATGATCACAACCTTTTGTACAAAACTTTAAATAACAAATTCTTTGCTTTTCTGAAAGCAAGATGCCAAGAGCTACAACATTCATTTTTGGATCATCTCCAAATTCCTAATAGATTGCAAGATATGAGCTTCCAAAGTCAGTCCTGTGCAGTAGAAATTTCTTCTTTGCGAACACGAATTTTTCTCCGCGAGCGCGATTCACAGACCCCTTTCTCCCATTTTGCTCTTCGTGAATGCGATCCAATGTCAGCGATCACGATGCACACTGCTGTAGCCAAAAACCAACAGTTAAAAATGGCCTAGAAATGGTCCAAAACCACCCCGAAACTCACTCGAGCCCCTCGGAACCTCGACCGAACATACCAACAAGTCCCAATACCTTATACGAACTTATCCAAAGGCTCGAAACACCACAAATATCATACAAATCATAAATCAATGATAAAATCTTATTTTCAACTTTCAAACTTCCAAACTTCGATGAACGCGTCCGAATCAAATCAAAACATTCCGGAATGACGCCAAACTTTACGCACAAGTCACAAAATCACGATACAAACCTATTCCAAGGCTCAGAACCCAAAACGGACATCGATATCACCAAAATTCACCTCAAACCAAACTTAGGAAATTCTAAAACCTTCAAAATGCCAACTTTCCACAATAAGCGCCGAAATGCTTCTGGGCGACCCGACACTCAACCCGAACATACGCCAAGTCTGAAATCATCATGCGAACCTAATGGAACCTTCAAATCCCAATTCCGAGGTCGTTTACTCAAAAGTCAAACATTAGTCAATTATTCCAACTTAAAGCTTTCGAAATTAGAATTTTCCATCCGAATCAACTCTGAACTTCCCAAAATTCAATACCGACTATGCATACAAGTCATAAAAATTGAAGTGAAGCTACCCAAGACCTCAAGACGCTGAGCGACACGCTAGAGCTCAAAACGACTAGTCGGGTCATTACACTCTCCCCCACTTAGACATAAGTCTGTCGAACGTGCCAAAAAAAATTCCAGAGTTGTCCAAAATCATTGTTTAACACCTCGTGCACCACATTAGCTCGAGCCAGACTGAAGATCCTCCCAAAAACCTTAGCTAACAAGCCTTAGAACCAAATTCCAACATCTAGAATTCTCCAAGAGACCTAATTTGCATCAATCACTACACACTGTATGCAGCTTTGCTGAAATCACACCATGCACCGCATAATTCACATGACCACAATAACATTCTTCGATTGCAATAGCTGCAATTGCACGAACCAATGCATGCAATATGCCTCATAACACATGTAAGCCTTGTTCCAACTCTCGCAATACCGCCATGACGAAAGTGATGTGTAGAAACTCATAACCACTTGCCAAAATGATAATTCATGGAGTCTCTTCACCTGAAAAGAACTATTACCTCATTCTGAACTAAATAACGATATTTTCTCTCTAATATACCCTACTTAAATCCCAATCACACCGATCAAAGGCCCAATAACCTCGTCTAACCCCTTACAAGGTGCTCGAGAAATAAGCTACCTCTAACATCGTCTAAAAATCTCATACAACGCCGTCAAGCGCCAATAAGCTACAACTCGAATATGACTCATAAGGAAGAACGAACTCCGATAAGGAATTGCCCAACCACGTAATGAATATAACAGCTGAAAAAATGCTATGAACCTTTCTCAGAGAGTGAGAAACAAAATACACAGAAATAAGTATAGGGAACCGTACTCAACATCTCACTGTAGCGGCGTGCAACCCGTTCTATACGTGATACCGTTGTAGCGTGCAATTCAATCCAAACAACGTACCTGTGGCGGCGTGCCACCCAATCCAAACAATATACCCGTGGCAGCATGCCACCCGATCCACACAACAACTAACAAGGAAACACCCATCAGCCGTAATGCTTATACTTACGAAATGCCCGAATATCGACCACAAACACGCCTAGTGCATGATACAACCCTGGGAGATGGATAGCCATATGCTACAAAGCCCAAACACGACTAAGGTGCAATAAATGACCTGCATCTCGAGAGCCGTCCTGCTCATCTAACACCACAAGCTACACGGGATCACAATACACGTGCAAAATAATCAAGTCGTCCTACAACCCACCTGGAACAATAGAGTATTACATGGAATAGCTGGCAACGAGAATAACATCCAATGCCTGAAGACTCCTCCGTAAGCAATGCTATGCCAAATGAACACATCTGACTTGACGTAGAGCACACATTCACATTAGACCCACCAACGGACCTCAAGCCGATTCTGATCATACCATACTAGGCCACAACCTTCCAAGGATCCACAATGGCCCTATTCATGACACACACGAGCAGCTGTCAAATCCGAAAAAAACCCGCACAGTCCATAATCAAGGAATAGAGTGCCTTCCATGCATAAACTCTCACATTAGTGATAGTATCATGATCTCCATACTTGGTTTCAGTCCTTAACAATCAAGATTGACTAACATGTTACACTTATACAATCTTCCCGTGGGCTATACTTCCACGACCTTCCGTACCAGGTAGCATAGTCTGCACATCCACACCTCCAACCTCAGAAATACTGTAGTGCAAATCAAGAATCTGCAAATTAATACACAATGCCTCTTCGACATAATACCATTCTCGGGCAACACTGAGATAATGCCAGCTCACTCTGAACACCAAATTCCCCCTGCCCATCCGAGCTCGTGACATTTTCGTCAACACCGAGCCGCAACCTTGATCCTCAACTTCTAATTCCCATGCCGCTCACTGAACCTATCATGCCGCTATGTGCGAGTATAAGAATTCATCATAACCCCTGCACTACTCGTAGAATAAACACTTTATTGGCTAGAAACCTTTCACTTAACGCATTTTTGAAGAACCATTACAACACGCAACTAAATCCCCATAATCGCAGAAAATACAAACCTCAAGTCGTGATCTAAATCACTATAACTCTTACGGGATCTATTTACACATAACAAGGCTATTAGAATCAAATACCTCCCAAATCAATCAAATTATGGTGGATGTCAAGCCCGCACATACAACCACCAACCACCTGTATAACTTACACGGCAAAGGAATTGATCATTGCCACAATCATGCTGATTCAATCCATTACTAACCGACCCCACTTCTTTCAATTTACTCTGACCTGCCTTAGAAGTAATAATAGTACCATTCGATAACATAACAAAACTCAAAAACACTCCTCCACAGTGACCCAATTCACAAGACCACGTTGTCTCAATACCATGAACTATCTCATACCCATCTCATGCGCACAATAGCATCTCAAACTGGTACACCCATTCTGAAAGACCTTCCTTGAATCCGAAACTATTTCTCCCATTTTTCTAATCGCTTCAATCCGAGCCAAATATAATAAAATCGCCGAACTCCCCGAAATATAGCTTTTGCCCAAGTATTTGCCCTTCGCAATCGCGGAAAATGCTTCGTGATTGCGAAGCACAACTTTTCTCACCTAAAAATTGCCCTTCACGATCACGGAAAACCAATTGTGATCACGAAGAACAAGCAGCCCAACTCCTCCAAATAGCCTCTAGTATAATGGTCATAACATTTTGTACTAAATTCTAAATGATAAATGGTTTAATATTTTGAAAACTAGACACCAAGAGCTACAATTTTTCTTTTTTGATCATCTTCTAATTCCTCATAAATTGCAAGATATGAGCTTCCAAAATCTGCCCAGTGCGAAAAAAATTTCTCCTTCGCGAACGCGAATCTTTCTCTGCGAACACAATTCACAGACCCCTTTATCCCATTTTGCTCTTCGCAGATGCGATCCAATGTCTGCGATTGCGATGCACACTGCTGTAGCCAAAAACCAGAAATTAAAAATGACCTAGAAATGGTCTGAAACCACCCTGAAACTCACCCGAGCCCCTCGGGACCCGTCCGAACATACCAACAAGTCCCAATACCTTATAAAAATTTATCCAAAGGCTCGAAACGCCACAAATAACATAAAAATCATGAATCGATGGTAAAAATCTTTCATTCAACTTGCAAACTCCCAAACTTTGACGAACGCATCCGAATTATACCAAAATATTCCGGAATGATGCCAAACTTTACGCACAAGTGACAAATCACGATACTAACCTATTCCAAGGCTCGGAACCCCAAACGGACATCGATATCACCAAAGTCCACATCACACCAAACTTAGGAAATTCTAAAACCTTCAAAATGCCAACTTTCCACGATAAGCGCCGAAATTCTCCCGGGCAGCCCGATACTCAACCCGAACATACGCCCAAGTCCGAAATCATGATACGATTCTATTGGAACCTTCAAATCCCGATTCCGAGGTCGTATACTCAAAAGTCAAACCTTAGTCAATTCTTCCAACTTATATCTTCCGAAATTAGAATTTTCCATCAGAATCAAATCTGAACTTCCCGAAATTCGATTCTGACTATGCATACAATCACGTCGAACTAAAGCACTTAAGAAAGAAGCTGTTAACTTTTGGTTTATTTGATACTTATTACAAGTCATAAAATATGAAGTGAAGCTACCAAAGGCCTCAAACCGCTGAGCGACACGCTAGAGCTCAAATCGATCGATCGGGTCATTACATTCTCCCACACTTAAACATACGTTCGTCCTCGAACCAATTCCTGCAATACGCCCGCATAATTCACAGGACCATAATAACATTCTTCGATCACAATAGCTGCAACTGCACGAACCAATGCCTGCAATACGCCTCATAACACATGTAGGCCATGTTCCAACTCTCGCAATACCGCCACGACGAAAGTGATGTGTAGAAACTCATAACCACCTGCCAAAACGATAATTCATGAAGTCTCTTCACCTGACAAGAACCATTACCTCATTCTGAACTAAATAATGATATTTTCTCTTTAATATACCCTACTTAAATCACGATCGCTCCGATCTCAGATCCAATAACCTCATCTCCTCCCGTACAAGCTGCTCGGGAAATAAGCCACCTCTAACACCATCTAAAATCTCATACAATGCCATCAAGCGCCAATAAGCTACTACTCGAATATGACTCATAAGGAAGGAAGAAATCTGAAAAGGAACTGCCCAACCGCGTAACGAAGACAACAGCTGAAAAGATGCTATGAACCTTTCTTAGAGAATGAGAAACAAAATACACAGAAATAAGTATAGGAAACCGTACTCAACATCTCATTGTTGCAGCGTGCAACCCGATCTACACGTGATACCGTTGTGGCGTGCAACCCAATCCAAACAACGTACCTGTGTCGGCATGCCACCAAATCCAAACAATATACCCGTGACGGTGTGCCACCCCATCCACACAACAACCAACAAGGAAACACCCGTTAGCCATAATGCTTATACTTACAAAATGCCCGAATATCGACCACAAACATGCCAAGTGCATAATACAGTCCTGGGGACACGGATAGTGCCATACGCTACAAAACCCAAGCACGACTAAGGTGCAATAAATGACCTGTATCTCGAGAGCCATCCTGCTCATATAACACCACAAGCTACACGGAATCACAACACACGTGCGAAAGAACCAAGCCATCCCACAACTCACCTGGCACAATAAGTATTACATGGAATTGCTGGTGACGGGAATAACATCCAATGCCTGAAGACATCTGACTTGACGTAGAGCACACATTCACATTAGACCCACCAACGGACCTCAAGCCGATTCTAATCATACCATACTGGGCCACAACCTTCCAAGGATCCACAATGGCCCTATTCATGACACACACGAGCAGCCGTCCAATCTAGAAAAAAAACCCCACAGTCCACAACAAAGGAATAGAGCGCCTTCCAATTCCCATGCCGCTCACTGAACCTATCATGCCGCTACGGGAGAGTACAAGAATTTATAATAACCCCTGAACTACTCGTAGACAAAACACTTCGTTGGCTAGAAACCTTTCACTTAAAGCATTTCGGAAGAACCATTGCAACACGCAACTAAATCCCCATAATCGCAGAAAATACAAACCTCAAGTCGCGGTCTGAATCGTTATAACTCTTCCGGGATCCATTTACACATAACAAGGCCATTAGAATCAAATACCTCCCAAATCAATCAAATTATGGTGAATGTCAAGCCCGCACATACAACTACCAACCACCTGTATAACTTATGCGGCGAAGGAACTGATCATTGCCACACATGCTGATTCAAACCATTACTAATCGACCCTAACTTCTTTCAATTTACCCTTAACTTTCCTTAGAAGTAATAATAGTTCCATTCGAGAACATAACGAAAATCAACAACGCTCCTCACGAGTGACCCAATTCACAAGACCACATCGTCTCAATACCCATGAACCATCTCATACCCTCCTAATGCGCACAATAGCATCTCAAACTGGTACACCCATTCTGAAAGACCTTTCGTGAATCCGGAACTATTTCTCCCATTTTTCTAATATTGCCCCGCAAACCCAATGATAACATAGAAAATTCCCCAAGTATTCTTCACACTCTGCTGCAAAAACCCGATCTTCAGCCATATAACGAACCCATTAGAACCACTGTTGAGAGTCACCCACTCTGACTTAGTCCCGAATATAAGCCAAACTCTAGTGCGTTGTCAGCACATGGACACTCCCAAAGAAGCAACCGGATAAATTATTTTCCTTGTATATTACATCCACAAGAAGCATAAACTCTGAGTCTTCCCAAAACCTGCGCATGAATTGATAAGGCGAAATATAGCACACATTCATCAAGTCCTTTGCTTGAATTACCCCTGATGTTTTCTTTTCTTAGTCATAAATAATCCACCAATGCACCGATAACCAGAAATCGCACAAGCAGACAACCACGTGATCTAATCGTAGACGGTGGGCTCCCCCACTTAGCTTTAAGCTACCATCACATAATGTAGAACCCACAAAGATTCCTTCTTTTTAATTACCATGATCTCGCACCGTCAACTCGCCAAATTTCTCGTAGTCCCTTGTTAAACTTTTCATGAATATTCCAAATTATCAGCCACAATCGTATGTTCGACCCTCTGCCAGGTAGTAGGTAGAACTCTTCATAGAAACTTCATCAAAATCATGCAACCTCTAACCTACTCACAAGAGATAACCCACCTGTGGAATTCCATACCGACATCTTCCAACGACGTTGCATTAGGTACAACTACTAACAAATCAGTAAACCTAGGAGCCCATGCTCGTCCACCGACTTTACAAGCTTGCCCATTCCCCATTGACATCAACTGAAAGTCCGACAATACATTCAAAACTCAATGTCATGTGCATCTAAAACGATAATCAAGTTTTCACACCCTTGTTCATTTCAAGAAAACTTCTTTTTTCCATATTCAATCTTTCTCAGTACAGTAGCCTCCATCCCAAATAAAATCCGTAGACCTAGTCACTTTCCACCATGACTCCCAAATGTCTCTAAAATTTCTCAAGGCACGTCGCTATCCTACCACATAATCCATACTCTACTCCGCCACTCCCACTTCGGTAAAACCATCTCCTTAAGCAACTTCTCGACCTCTGATGTTCACACTTGACCTTCTAGCAATTCAACCACCGTGGGACACTTCCCACCATGTCCTTCATTCTCTTTTGCAGCCAAAATACTGCCTCAAATCATAATCCATCTTTATAGCACCCGCACAGGTAAATTGCCACCAACTTTGAGCCTCCTCAAGATCGTTTTTCCCGAGCCATTCACTGTCGCAATCCATAAACGAGCAACCTACCATTCACAACAACAAAGCACAGTAACAACGCATGAACATCATAATGATTTGTGCATAGCCACAAACCAAAGACAATACTGATACATGGCTGAGATGATAGAACACTCTCCCACAAGAAGACGATAATAACTCGCTCGAATATGCAAGGAGAAACATCCTGCTCCATATCTGCAGTACCACTGCAACTCCTCGATGTCCAATTGACACGAGCGCTCAACATCATGTAAGAATGAGTAGGAAGGGTATGAAGGCATAAGCTTCAGTGGAAATCAAATCGCACGACGAGGAATCAAGAAGGGAAGTGCTCCTAACAGCCTTGTAACCTCTCGAAGATAAGTATAGACGTCTCCATACCGATTCGCAAGACTCTACTAGAGTTGCTCATGACTCGTGGACCAAAGTGAACCTAGAGCTCTAATACCAAGCTGTCACGACCCAAAATCCACTGTAGGTCGTGATGGCGCCTAACGCCACCGTCAAGCAGGCCAACGGTGATTAATCAACTTAGTTACTCATTTTATAATTTTCGAAATCATGAATCCTATTAAATATGTAGAGTAAAATCTGGTACTCATAGAAAACCCATGATTTTATTTTCCAATTTTCGTAAAAAATATAAATTACAAGGTGAAATTATAATAATTACGTGAACTACAATAATTAAGATCCAATAGGAACCCCCAAAATCCGTTTTCACGAGTGCATGAGCATCTACTAAGGAGTACAACAATAGTAAAAAATCTGTCTGGAATACAAGTTAGACAAGAGAATACAAATAACTCTAATGGAGACTCTATATGCTACGGATCATAACATGGAATGCAACTCACCATGAAATCCCAGCAACAGCCGCGCCTTTGCGCCCAAAAGACCACCAAACATATATATATATACCTGAATAATAAGTGCAGCAAGTGTAGCATGAATATCTAAATCAACGCAACCAGTAAGTATCTAGCCTAACCCCAGAGAAGTAGTGACAAGGTTCGACATCGGCACTTACTAGTGGTCTAATAACTCAAATAAAGTAGGAAGTAAACAAATATATGGAAGGGTAATAAACAATATAAACAAATATAGGTACGCGGTACGTTCCTCCTCTGAACAGTAAATTCAAGCTCTCAATTATCCGTTACGTCCTCAACAGGAGTATATATGAAATGGACCTCACCAGATAGGTCGTCAAACTCAAATTAGGAAAACACACAAATACACTGGTTTCTTGCCAAATATTACGCACGATGCTGCCGAGGCCAACGGCCCGATCCCATAAGAGTATTTAATAGAAATACCAAGACGTACGACCCGATCCCATAATTATGTGTACACCATCGAGGGTCGAACGGCACAAATCATAGATACATTTATTATACTGCCAAAGCGAATGGCCTGCTCCTATAAGAGTGTGGTACATAATCCTACCGAGGCAATCGGCCCGATCCCATTAGAGTAAAAAGCTTTAATAGGTCCTTGACCCCACTCATGAATAAACGTATGAGTTATGAACTTTAAGGAAAGCTTTACGATGAAAACACACAATGCAGGAGGAATTCATAAGGGAAGCACAAATTATTCCGTGGCTTATCAAGTAGCTCGTCACATATCTACAATAGCGATTCTATCACCCTATGCAAGTCTAGTATCAAGTCGTAACGCGAAATAAAGGAATTAAACGAGCAAAAATAACTCAAATAGTACAATTATAGCATGGCGTGAACCTAAGTTTACCCGAACATAATCAAGAATACTAGCATACGCACGGACACTCGTAACCTCATATGTGCGTAGATCCCACAACATGTAGCACATAAGAATATAACACCTACGGGGTAAATTCCTCCTCACAAAGTTAGACAGAAGACTTACCTCGCTCCGAAATTCCATAATCGGCTCGAACGCCACTCTAACACCTCAATCTGATGCCCGTCGCTCCAAAATTAGTCAAACACTATGCAAATCAATAAAAATATACTTTAATACTCGTAATAAATCAATTTATGACAATTTCCAACTCCGCTCGAAAAGCCAATAAAGTCAATCCCCGGGCCACATGCCCGGAACCTGAAAAAACTCACAAAATCCAACAACCTCATTTAATTACGAGTTCAATCATACTAGTTTCACTCAAATCGACGTTCAAAACTCAAAGATTCACTCTATGAAACTTTAGACAACTCCCCCCCCCCC
>MCJB01000558.1:330161-377528 GCA_002018475.1 Nicotiana obtusifolia | reverse complement strand
GGAGGATTAGGAGACAAGTATGAACGTAACCATAACTAGCACGGAGAGGAAACAATATGAGATTTTATTTCTTGTCTCAAATCAATATTAAAATTATATTATGATAACTAGCTATTATTTATCTATATATACATATAAAATTATTTAAATATACATACATATACAAGGAAGATGTTTTATGAAGCAGCGTTGAATGACACCCACACCCTCCCTAAAAGGTATATATCTCCGTCACTGCCTATATAGCCACTTTTAAACAAATTATCGTATATATCTACACTACAGTTTCCTAAGATCAGTTTCCCTGACGAAAAGCCCGTGGAAACCGTAAGGCACTCGACGAGGCAATTTGACAGCAGCCACAATGTCAAGATTAGGGGACTTTGCATCCATGACCAAGAACCTTGACTCTCCTGTCTTCTCATTGTGCACATACGACACAACATAGCCATCGTCCTCATCCGCTGCTGAATTGTTTGCCACAAAATATGGTTCACCGCCAAAGCAGCCTTCTCCAAATAATCGACACGCCACTATGCAATCGCGCCGATCAGCTTCTGCTACTGATACGTCCAATTTTGCTATGCCTGCTATCTTTGGCATAGGGTCTCCAATCGCTACATATACATATCTGTTGGAGTAGTAAAAATTATGAAATAACATTAATTTTCTACCTAAATTATATTAAATACATGATAACAAATCACCTTATATTTTAATTCTTTTATCTCCGCTGGAGTTTGGATTTTGGTCTTTTTGTGAGTTTTACTAACTTTATTAACAATTAATTTAGGTGCAACCTTTGTGCTTGTTACCTAATTTATACGGAGTATGAGTTTATTTGATAGAAAATCCTTTACGTACACTAATGATATATATATAACATAAACTCGTTTTATATACATGTGGATATTTCATCTATAAAGGGGTGGGGGCGGAGAACGGGTGAAAACCTTGGATTTTTCATCTCTCCTCCTTTTGTTACTTTTTGGGGTTGATTGTCATATTGCAGCAGCATAGGATACTTGCACGCCAATGGGATCCTCACCAAACAACTAAACTGCTCTTTCCTCATAAGAAACACAGTTTCTCAAAGGATGTTTTGTTCAGTTTCAAAGTGAACTTATAACTATTCTTGTCACTCAGATATTTAAACTGAAATAAGAAAGATTATAAGCATGGCTTACAAAGTACACAAACTGAAATGATATTTTTGGTCTTTACTCAAATGTTTTGTATACTTATTCATGGATAATTAACTTGGAAGATGGGAGCTTAACATATTTGGTATATTTACAAGAACATGTAGACAAACGTACATTTCTAGTGGGGAAAAACTGCCTTTGCCTGTGAGGAATTGCTAATTATAGATGGTTTGGTTTGAGAGATCTGCTGAATCATGTGATCAGTAGGACCTACATGGCTAAGCTGGACTGTAGATGGAGCCCAACCAATAAATTTCTGATAGTGTCAAGTGATTTATCCAGTTTATGAAACTAGGGAGCTACTATATATATCTAATAAACAAACTATCCCTGTCACTCCTAAAATGACATTTTTGTTTATTGGATTTAACTTAATTAAACTCTTGTTTAGTTTTTACCTTTTAGCCTAGTTATCTCATTTTTATTTAAACCAAATATTTTATTTACTTTGAACATTTTTATATTTGTGACCCCATTAACACGATAAGTACTTCCAATTTTCGATTATTTCTCAATTGTATCAAAATTTCGATGCTACAAAAACATTTTATTCCATCTCATATTCTAATCTATTATAAGCTTTAAATTTTTATGTCAACAATTACCTAAATAAATTGTCAATGAATCCTTGATTTATTGATTAACGCGTTAAGTTGAAATATTTCATGTCTCAGTTTCACATGACATCGAAAAAAATTAATTTCCATGAATAGGCTTGATTTCTATGATGTTCCATATTTCCAATTCTCTTTAAAGACCTTTACTTCCAATCTGGTAACAGTTAAATTTAATTGATGTTAACTTATACAGTAACTGTTTATATTACTATCTTTTAATGTTCATAGCAAGTTAACTGCCTTATTTTTTAAGTTGCTGATCCATTAATTATGAAGACATGTCTGTAATTATCTTTTTAGGTAACATAATTGTGTAAAAGTTCATTTTTACTGTCATTTAAACTCTAGTAATTATGCCAATTTACTTGTGATAAAACTAATTAAGTTGGTGATGAGATTTGTACGTACTTGTTCTTCTTCCCAACATAAGCCGGATTGATGACTCCAAAATCAAGATTTCTTGTCGACACTGGATGTCTGCTCACCATCCCACTCTTCAAATCTATCTTCACTTTCTCAACAGAAGCATGTATCATATCCATTCTCTCCAGCGTATGCTCCACAGACAATATATTCGGCGCTACCATCACTATAGTATCACCATCATCTTCCTCCCACGCATTAATCGCATGTAGAATATTGAACCCGGGCACATCAAACCACTTCATCTCCGATTCGTCCTTGGCGTAACGTGGAATCACGCCAAGGCGAGGGATTTTCCCTGAGTCTGAACTCACAGGTGAACCACCGGTGATGAACTCAAGTGGGTTCATTCCTATTTGTATGTCCGAGAATATCGCATATTTCTTTGTAATTGCAAAGTCATGAAGAAATGACGGACGTGTCATAGAAAAGATTGGCACGTCTGGTGTTTTTGTACCATTTGGTTCGATTCTAAAGTAAGTTAAAAAAGGAGGCATTGGACCGTAACGGAAAGCAAAAGCCTCGTTAGTATCTGGGTCAATTTTGGGATGTGCCGTCATGCTCATGAAAAGTTTTCCGTCGAAATCGTAACGGCCGAGGGTAATAATATCACCATCTGGGGCTAATTTTACTGCATACGGTAAATCAGATTCACCGAGAGCGAAAAGTTTGCCTGCGAATAAAGCCAAGCTTGTGTTTGCTAGGCCTATTCCGTTAGTGGGATTGAACTGTCCCGCAATCGCTCGAGCCGCGACGATAGCACCACGCGCCGCCGAGGCAGTGAGACCGTTGAAACCGGAGAATACATTTGGGAAAACCGGAGAACCAGCTTCATGTTCAATTGTGTATTTGTAAGTTTTGACGTATCGGCTGCAGAGTGTAGCTTTGCCTTGAGAAATTTTAATGGAATGAAGCATTCCATCTCCATCAAAAAGATGGTAAGGTCCACGTGGAAGATACTGAGGATTGGGGCCATTTCGGATGTACGCGCCGTCAAGGCAAGAAGGAAGGGAGCCTACCACGACCTCGCATTCAGTGGGGGGAAGCTCATCCACTGGAGCAAAGTTGTTAGAGAGATTATACTTTGGATCGACACAAGGTTTCAAAGGAGGATCAATGAAAGTGTTCACGAAATCGTCAAATGCATTGAAGATAACTGATGGAAACGATGGCTCTACTGGTTTTTTTGTGGTTATTGATTTTGTAGGTAATTGTCTTTTGGGAGTGTCTTTTGGAGGAGTGTAGGGTGATGGGGTTGGCTTTTCTTGTGGTTTTGTTCTAGTAGTGGTTGTAGTTGTTTGTGGCCTTTCTTCAATTCTAACGGAGGAGACCTTAAGAGTAGGAGAAGATGATGTGTTGGGAGAATAATTAGGAGTAAGAAGAGATTTAGGGTGTTGTGATAATGTAGAAAGGAAAGTGGAAGAGAAGGCATCCATTATGTTTCTTCTTGAAGAAAAGAAGAAACAAGATTTGATACTAAAGAGTAAAGGAATAAAATAAGTGCTTGAATGAAGTCATGTACTGAGGTCCATGGCCAATTTATACAGAATGTGGGATAAGAGTGAGTACTAAGGCAAAGAAAGGGGACTATTCGTTCAGGGAACACCACATTTTCCCAACGCGGGGCAATGAAAAGTGACTCCTCATTTTCTTTTCACCGGACCAAATAAGGCGTTTAATTATGACACTTAGTTTTGATATATCACCTGTCGGTTAGTAGATATTCACATCGCTTAAAGCTTATAAATTCTAAAACCCAATAAATATGAAACATCTAAATATTTTTTTTCCAAATTGTCCAAAAAGTCCTTTTTTTCAAGAAGCCCTTTATGAAGAAGGGCTTGAGGCGGTTTTTAATTGAGAATCTTACGAAAATGTCCAAAATAATCTTAAACTTACCAATCTCTAACTATTAATTACAGACTTGTAGCTAATTGCATATAAAAATTGTAAACTCCAGATAAATAAAAATTCTTTTCCTCTGAGAATCACGCGCAAAAATCTCCTTTTATATTTTAAGTGTGATCTGCAATATTAATTGCATAACGTAAAGAAAATTTCATGGATGAGGTAGTAAACAAGTTGATGAAACACAAAGAAAAAAAATATATAACTTTTCAAAAACCTAAGCAAAATGGGACCTTTTTCAATGTAATAGGTATGGTTGAAATTCATTGAAAATATATAGATAAGTCAATATGCCTAATTTGAGAAAGATTGGAGGTGATTTGGACTAGTTTTGAATCAAAATTTATAGTTGAATCGAGTTTAAAATTCTCTCTACGACATATGAAGCAAATATTTATCTCATATATATCTCACATTCAGATTTATATAGATATACATGAGATACACAAGATATACATATTTGATACCGAAAGTTACGTGGGAGATACATAGTGAGATACACATATAATCCTCTTCCATATTCATCTTGTGTACTTTGAATTTGGCTCAAATTTTAATTTAAACCACCTAAAATATCTACCAAATCATTTCAAAATTAAGATTCACACTCTGTAAGTGTACCCAATCTATTTTGACTACACCACTCAAAATAAATTTTGATTTCGAAAATTTAAATTTTTAAATTCAGGCTTAAGCAAGCTTCAACAACTGTCTATGATCAATTTAATCTTTCGACTCAATCAAACAAACTAACATTTAATAATATTTCTAAATCAAATTAAAGTGTTCGTTTATCTAATTTCAACTTAAAGAAGTTAGACTATTGCAATATTACGGAAGTTCACTGTCTCAAAAAGTTGCCTTTATATTTTAAGAAAATAGATCTTTGTTACAAAATAATATTTGGGCTATTTTCATAAATATTTTATTATGGGCTAGTTTTGGTTGAAAGTGTTTATGGACCGAAGGAAGTCAACTTTTTTGTCAAATGTCCCTGAAGGGCTAAAGAAAATATTCAAATCACCACCGTAAAACTTATTCTGGTAATTTTTATTTATAAAGGGTTTCCCGGTAAAAATATTTTATAAAGACCTTAAGGTTATATTTAATATTTTCCAAAAAAAAAAAAAAGTGTCTAAATAAACGCCACGAAAATTTTGTAATAGAATTGTAATTTTGATCAAAGAAAAATTACTCACGCAACGACTAAAGAATCGCCGACAATTTTTCTTTTACCCAACAAAACGAAAACGAGAATTTTATGTAAACAATAAAAAGTCGTTGTTTGACAATCTTTAATAGTAACACTATTTAAACTGCGAGAATCAGATTTGACACAATTTTAAAAAGTGTCAAAACAAACTCTACGCAATTTTTTCAAGTAAAGTTCGTCTAAAACAGTTCTTACTCACGTCAAGTCTAAATAATCGACTAAAATTCATCCAAATTGACGAAAAAAATCTAAAGAATAAATGAAAAATAACTGAAGTTGACAAAAAAAAAAAAAAAAAAATTATTGTAGGTACCCGACCTAGTGAAATTTAAATTTCAAGATATAACCCGTAACTAAAAGAAGACGATCATTTGCTTTCCTGTAGACATATCGCTAGTAGAGTGACATAAATTATTCGGCACGAAGAGCATCATGACTGTCTTTTCTCTTCTTTGTTTTCTTTTTCTTCTTCACTTTATTTTCTTCAGTATTTGTTGATTGGAAAATTGTTTAATCAAAAAATAATTTTTGTGGTTAAAGTAAATAATAGAATAATTCAGGTATCTAATAACTAATTTTATTTTACTTTTTCTAATATAAACAAATAAGAAATAATGAAAATAAAAAATTAAGAGAATAAGGGAAGAGAAATCTTATTAATAATCACAACTGCCTTCCAGGTGGTGAGAACAATATATTTTTCAATTAGCAAAAAATAAAGTATAAGAGTTAACATCATAATTTTGTGAACTACTTGATGATCTTACAAAAAAGGTAAGTAGGGTTTATATGAGGACACAATATGTAACTGCTCAGTCTTACTTAATTTTCGCGTGTTACTAATATTTATTATATTGATTGCTCGTTACTTAGAGTAATTTGTAACGGTTATGGTAATTGTCACGGCCCCAAATTCCCTCCGTAGGATGTCGTGACGGCACCTAATTTTCAAGACTAGGTAAACCTAACAACATGCGGAAACATTAATTAAAGAAAAGCTTAGAATTTCAAAACTCCAACAATTTCACAAATAAAATCTGTAAACTCATACATACACCTCCCAAAAACCTAGTAAGATATAAGTTACAAGCTCTAAGTACAATGCTGAACAATCTTATACATCATTGTCTATAAAGTGAAATGAAATAAAGAAGAACATAATAGAAGGAGACTCTGAGGCTATGCAGGCA
Organism: Nicotiana obtusifolia; assembly: GCA_002018475.1. NCBI lineage: Eukaryota > Viridiplantae > Streptophyta > Magnoliopsida > Solanales > Solanaceae > Nicotiana > Nicotiana obtusifolia. The sequence continues at coordinate 370,972 of MCJB01000558.1, read as the reverse complement.
AGTGTACCTTGAAGTTTTCAAATGCAACTCAGCGCACTAGTGCCAGGACTGGTAAGATGTACCTGGATCTGCACAAAAGCATGTGCAGAAACATAGTATGAGTATACCATAATGGTACCCCATAAGTGCCAAGCCTAACCTCGGTAGAGTACTGACGATGTCAGGTCAAGGCCCTAATGGAAATAATAAGAAATAAGACAAAAGATATAACGATATAATGATAATGACAAAGGAAATGAAACAAGTAAGGAGTTTACAAAAAGTTAACAACATAGAACCAAGCCAGTTAATACAATACGGAAGGAAACAAGGATTTACACGATAAGGAAAAAACAACCAAGGCAAATACATCAATTAAAGAACGATCAACAAGGGCCACTATCGAGGTACTGTCTCGTAGTCCCGAATTATAAACGTAACTCATAGTCTTTTCCTAATACCACAGTGGGAGGCTTTACATTTAGTTTTTAAAAATTATTTTTTCGAAATAGCACCCCGCGTTTTAGCCTACCTTATCACACCGCATGGCTTCTAGTAATTTCCCTACTAGTCACGCGTATCAAGCCCATCTTATCTCACTGCATGCGTTTCAACATCCAGACCTTATACCATCGCATGCGTATCAATAGCAACAACAGCACGGCAGAAACCTCGTGCAAACCTCAAGTGACCAATATCACACTTTCCAGAAAAAGCCAACAATAACAAAATTTCACAATAAGGAGCCAACGCCTCAACCACAATATACACAAAGTCTCAACAATAGTAACTAGAGAGTAACACAATAAATGATATTTCACAACTTACACTTTACCTTAATAGAAACCACGGCCTTTGCAACTCAATACCAAACTCAACAGTAAGATATTTCAAGGATAGCAAATTTCAAGTAAAGAATCCTACAGTCAAATAATGGATACATAATTAAAGAAAAACAAGTAATTCAACTATAAATGTTGGACAAGTTGCAGATAAGAGATAAGACAAGTAGACATGTGAAATTAGACCAAGTACGGTGACTACAACATGTTAAAGTAACTCAATTAAAGCATGAAAGAAAACTACATCACTAAAAACCAAAAATTTCACATTTAGCCCGTGTACACACTCATCACTTTGCATACATGGCTTTCACATATCATAATTATCACAACAATACCAAATCCTAAAGGGGAATTTTCCCCACACAAGGTTAGACAAGTCACTTACCTCAAATCACCCTAAATTAATCAACTTGGAGGCCTTTCCCTCGATTTTCCAACACCGAACCGCTCGAATCTAACCATAATAATTTCATACTATTAATATAACTATAGGAAACTAAATTAAACAATGAAATTACGATCTTTGTAAAGAATATACAAATCGACCCAAAAAGTCACCCCGGGCCCGCATCTCGAAATTCAATGAAAGTTACAAATCGAACACCCATTCAATCAGGAGTCTAGCCATACCAAAATTACTCAAATCTGATATCAAAATCTCGCTCAAAATTCGGCCTAAGAAGGTTTCTCCATTTTCCCAAATTTTCAACCGAAATTACTAATTAAATGATGAAATCAAGGATATATTCATGTAATTTAACCAAATCCAAGTTAGAATGACTTACCCAATCAATTCCTTGAAAAACCCACGAAATATCGTCATAAACCGAGCTCTCTAGGTTCACAAATGAAAAATGAGATAAAACCCTCGTTTATATAGTACCACATCTGATCTCCCAAAGTGCTGACCGCACATTTTTTGTGTGGTCTGCACTTCCAATTCCACGGCCGCGATCCAAATTGTGCTGCCGCACTTCAGTAGTAACTGCACTACCAGGCTTCAGTAAATTGCTCATAACCTTTTGTACAAATGTCCAATTGAAGAACAGTTTGATTTTCCAGAACCTCGACTCAAAGGGCTACAACTTTCATTTTTGAATCATCTCCGGATTCCTTATATATTAAAACATATAAGCTTCAGAAGTCAGACCATGAAACCTGCGGATTTTCCCCTGCAGTCCGCACATTTTCCACTGCCTCCGCACTCAGGGTGTTTGCGGTCGCACATGAGGCTTTGCCTCAGCACTCCAAAGTATGCCTTCCACAGTTCAACTGCTCAGGAACAATCATCAAAGTGCCAAAATGCCCAAGCTTATTTAAAACTCACCCAAAACACACCCGAGGTCCCCGGGACTCCATCCCAACATACCAAAAAGTCCTAAAATATGATACGAACTTAGTCGAGCCCTCAAATCACATCAAACAACATAAAAAACACAAATCGCAACCCTATGAACTATGAACTTCCAAGTTCCAAAACTAACACTGATTCATACCAAAACAACTCTGATTGCCACTAAATTTTGCACGCAAGTCATAAATGATATTGCAAACCTATTCTAACTTCAGGAATCGGGATCCGACCCCGATATCAATAAAGTCAACTCCTGGTCAAACTTTCCAAAAATCTTCCATTTCCAACTTTCGCCAAATTGTGCCAAAACGACTTACGGACCTCCAAATCAACATCTGGACACGCTCCTAAGACCAAAATCACCATACAGAGCTAATGTAACCATCAAAACTCCATTCCGGAGTCATCTTCACACAAGTCAAACGACGGTCAACTCCTACGACTTAAACTTCCAACTTAGGGACTATGTGTCCCATATAAACCTAAGCCAGCTACTCTGAAGAATAAGTAGTCACCACTAGAATGAAATGAGTTGACTTGGTAAACCTATCCACAATCACCCAAACTGCATCAAACTTCCTCTGAGTCTGTGAAAGCCCAACAACAAAATCCATAGTAATCCGCTCCCATTTCCACTGGGATCTCTAAATTCTGAATCAATCCACTAGGCCGCTGATGCTCATACTTCACCTGCTGACAGTTTAGGCACCGAGCTATATATTCCACTATGTCCTTCTTCATTCGCCTCCACCAATAGTGCTGCCTCAAGTTCTGATACATCTTGGCGGCACAGGATGAATGAAGTGCCGCCAACTGTGGTCCTCCGTGAGAATCAACTTACGCAAGCCATCCACATCGGGCACACATAGCCTGCCCTGCATCTGTAATACAACGCCATCCCCAATAGTGACTTCCTTGACATTTCCGTGCTGAACCATGTCCTTGAGGACAAGCAGATGGGGGTCGTCATATTGATGCTCTCTGATATGATCATAAAGAGAAGACCGAGAAACCACACAAGCCAATACTCGGCTCGGCTAAAAAACATCCAATCTAACAAAATGTTTGGCCAAGGCCTGAACATCTGAGGCTAATGGCCTCTCTGCTACCGGTAGATATGCTAAACTGCCCAAGCCCTCCGCCTTGCGACTCAAGGCATTGGCCTTCCCGAGATCAAATTTGCATGGTGATATCATAGTCCTTAAGCAACTCTAACCACCTCCGCTACCGCAAGTTAAGATCTTTCTATTTGAATTGATGCTGTAGACTCCGGTGGTCGGTGCAGACATCACAAGGGACAGCGTACAAATAGTGTCGCAAGATCTTCAAGGCATGAAAATAGCTGCTAACTCGAGGTCGTGGACATGATAGTTTTTCTCACGCACCTTCAGCTGTCTAGACACGTAGGCAATCACCTTACCGTCCTATATCAACACCGCGTCGAGACCAATACGCGATGCATCATAGTACACAATATAAGATCCCGAACCCGAAGGCAACACCAACACTAGGGCTGAAGTCAAAGTTGTCTTGAGCTTTTAATAGCTCTCCTCACACTCCTCAGTCCACTGAACGGAGCACTCTTCTATCTGTTAATAGACGTTGATACCAACTTTTCACGACCCCAAATTCTCTTCATAGGATGTCGTGACGGCACCTAGTCTCTAAGACTAGGTAAGTCCAACAACATGTGGAAACATTAAATAAAAGATTAAAATTTCAAAAATCCAACAATTTCATAAATAAAATCTGTAAACTCAATACGTACACCTCCCTAAAACCTGGTGAGATATGAATCACAAGCTCTAAGTATAGTGCTGAAAGATCCTATACATCACGGTCTATAAAAGTGAAATGAAATAAAGAAGAACAGGATAGAAGGGGACTCCGATGCCTGCGGATGCGGGCAGGTGTACCTTGAAGTCTCCAAATGCAACTCAGCACACTAGTGCTGGGATTGGTAAGATGTACCTGGATCTGCACAAAAGTATGTGCAAAAGCATAATTTTAGTACACCACAACGGTACCCAGTAAGTGCCAAGCCTAACCTCGGTAGAGTAGTGACGAGGTCAGGTTGAGGCCCTACTGGAGATAATAAGAAACAAGTCGCAAGATATAACAATATAATGATAATGACAAGGAAATGAAACAAATAAGAAATCTACGGAAATTTAACAACACATAACCAAGACAGTTAATACAACACGGAAGGAAACAAGGATTTACACGTTAAGGGCCACTATCGAGGTACCACCTCGTAGTCCTGAATTATAAAGCAACTCGCAGTCTTTTTCTTATGCCACCGGGGGAGCCTTTGTATTTTGTTTTAAAAATTATTTTCCTGAAATAGCACCCCACATTTTAGCCCACCTTATCACACCGCATGGCTTCTACTAGTTGCCCTACTAGCCACACGTATCAAGCCCATCTTATCTCACCGCATGCGTTTCAAAATCCAGACCTTATATCACCGCATACGTATCAATAGAACAACAACACGGCAGAAACCTCATGAAACATCAAGTGACTAATATCACACTTGCCAGAAAAAACCAACAATAACAAAATTTAACAATAAGGAGACCACAACTCAACCACAATGTACACAAAGTCTCAACAATAGCAACCGGGGAGTAACTCAATAAATTATATTTCACAATTTACACTTTGCCTTAATAGAAACCTCGGCCTTTGCAACTCAATACCAAACTCAACAGTAAGATATTCCAAAGATAGGAAATTTCAAGTAAAGAATCCCACAGTTAAATAATGGATACATAATTAAAGAAAAACAAGTAATTCAACTAAAAATGTAGGACAAGTTGAAAATAAGAGATAAGACAAGTAGATACGTGAAATTTGATTATGTACGGTGACTACAACATGTTAAAGTAACTCAATTAAAGCATGAACATAAACTAATAGCTAAAAATCAGAAATTTCACATTTAGCCAGTGTACGCACTCGTCACCTTGCGTACACGGCTTCACATATCACAATTATCACAACAATACCAAATCCTAAGGGGAATTTCCCTCACACAAGGTTAGACAAGTCACTTACCTCAAATCATGCTAAATCAATCAACTGGAAGGCTTTTTCCTCGATTTTCCAACTCCGAACGGCTCGAATCTAGCCATAACAATTTCGTACTATAAATATAACTATAGGAAACTAAATAAATTAATGAAATTACGATCTTTGCGAATAATTGAAAAATCGACCCAAAAAGTCACCCCAAGCCCGCATCCCGGAATCCGTTGAAAGTTACAAAATCCGAAAACCCATTCAACCATGAGTCTAACCATACCAAAATTACTCAAATCTGATACCAAAATCTCGCTTAAATCCACAAAATTCGGCCTAAGGAGTTTTCTCCATTTTCCCCAAATTTTCAACCCAAATAACTAATTAAATGATGAAATCAAGGATATATTCATGTAATTTAACCAAATCCATGTTAGAATCACTTACCCCAATCAATTCCTTGAAAAACCCACGAAACATCGCCACAAACCGAGCTCTCTAAGTCCATAAATGAAAAATGAGTTGAAACCCTCGTTTATATAGTACCACATCTGATCTCCCAAAGTGCTGACCGCATATTTTTTGTGTGGTCCACACTTCCAAGTTTCGCAGCCGCGATCTAATTTGTGCATCCGCAGTTCAGCAACAATTGCATTACCAGGCTTCAGTAAATTGATCATAAATTTTTATACAATTGTACAAATGTGGAACAATTTGATTTTCTCGAAGCTAAATCAAAGGACTACAACTTTTATTTTTGGATCATCGCCGAACTCCTTATAGATTAAAAGATATAAGCTTCCGAAGTCAGACAATCAAACTTGCGGATTTTCCCCTGTGGCCCGCACATTTTCCACTGCCTCCGCACTTAGGGAGTTTTCGGCCGCACATGAGGCTTTGCCTCAGCACTCCAAAATGTGCCCTCCGCACTTCAAGTGCTCCAGAACGATCAAAGTGCCAAAATGCCCAAACTTGCTCAAAACTCTCCCGAAACACACCCGAGGTCCCTGAGACCCCATCCCAATATGCCAACAAGTACTAAAACACAATACAAACTTAGTCGAGCCCTAAAAAGACATCAAACAAAATCAAAATTACGAATCGCAATCCAAATTCAAGCCTATGAACTATGAACTTCCAAATTTTGAAACTAACGCTGATTCATATCAAAACAACGCCGATTGACACCAAATTTTGCACACAAGTCATAAATGACAATACAGACCTATTTCAACTTCCCAAATCGGGATCCGACCCCAATATTAATAAAGTCAACTCCCGGTCAAACTTCGCAAAAATCTTCCATTTCCAACATTCGCCAAATCGTGCCGAAATTACTTGTGGACCTCCAAATCAACATCCGGACACGCTCCTAAGACTAAAATCACCATACAAAGCTATTGGAAGTATCAAAACTCCATTCCGGAGTGATCTTCACACAAGTCAAACTATGGTCAACTCCGACGACTTAAACTTCCAACTTAGGGACTATGTGTCCCATTTCACTTTGAAACTCTCCCGAACCAAACACCACGCACCCCGGCAAGTCACGTTATCACAATATAACATAGAGGGAGCATAATTTAGGGGATCGAAGCTAAAATACTCAAAACGACCTACCGGGTCATTACGATAATAATAGTCAATCGCGCATAATCCAGGATTATGTTAGTTTTTGTTCATATTCGTGGCTATTAACGAGTCTTCCTTCTTTCCATCTTTAATTGTCCATCCCGTAATTTATCTCTTTATTTTAGTTTTTAGGTATGGCTTCCACGTAAGCAATCCCTTGGGTGTTTTACCTATACTTCTCCCAACCTTCATTCTTCGTTATTGCTTTGACTCTCATGACACCTGTCAGCGCATCATTAGTTCATGTGGCGAATCCGTTTTTCTACCAATGCAGATAGTTCCTCCACTTTCTGAATATTCTCAAATGAATATTCGGAAAGTGATAAATTTATTTATGGGGAGAATGTCTTGCTGCCTTTTCCCCTTATCATTATGATTTTTCTCAAAAGCGAAGAGACGTACATCTCTGCCATTTAATGCTCGAGACACATGTCTTGTTGTGATTAGCTTTGTAGTTCGCAACGTCTTTTTGGGGGTTCTGTGGCTGTGTCAGTTTGATGTGACGGTTCCATGATGACATTTATAATGACGTCTTTTTTTAAAAAAAAAAAAAAATGCCGCATCATACATCTTCCAAAACTTCTTTTACTCTCTTGCATTCCTTTTAAAGCTTTCCCTGCAATGTTTCTTCTCTCTTCATGCTTCTGTAATAATTAACAATGGCTTCCCGATCTTCAAACTCTTCTTCATTGTCCGACCCTCGGAGAGATATTATATTAGATGAACTTCTCGTTCCACAACTCCAGTTAGGAGTAGAAATAGAGGTGGCAAACTTCGTCGCCTAGGCTCCATATCGAACCGAAACACCACTTCTTCTCAGAAGAGTTCTTCTAAACCTTCTTCTTCTTCCAAAGTTAAATCCTTATCCACCCCTAGATCTTCTTCTAAAGAAAGGGATCAAAACGAACCATTATCTAAGCCTGTAGTTTCTGAGATCGTTCTTCCTGAATTTTCTTTTAAATATGACTATGAAGCATGGAAGAAAGAAGTTTCTTCCATAGCAGCACTTAAACCTACTGACCACTATCCTTCTTTAATTAACTCTAGTCTTCTTCATATAGTACGCCGTGAGTGTTACTAGAAACCTGACTTCACAGTCACAGTACCTAGTGCCGACGACCGAATAACCTCTTATCGTGAGGGTTATTCATTTTTATATACTTATCCTTTCACCTTATGATTCAAACCTCCTATTGACCCAGTGATCATTGAGTTCTATCGTTACTTCAATGTTAATAGGCCCGATAATGTGAAGGGCAGTGCCTTGCCTTTGCTACTTATCGGGTTTAGTTTTTGCCCCTTTCTTCTTTCGTCATCTCCTCTATCTGTATTCCCCAAAACTTTTTTACGAGGGTATTTTCACACTTGCAGCGACACGCAAAAGAGTCTCGGTTAGTCCTGAAGATGATCATGACCGAGGTTGGTATGCTCGGTTCATGGCTATTCCCACTTGTCTTAGTGGGGGAAGAAAACATGCCCTTTACCGATAAGTGGATCTTTTCACGTGAGTATTATCCTTTGCCTCTTCACTATGCCATTTTCCTTTTAGAATACTAACTTTCTCATTTTTTTTTAATTTTTCAGCAATTATGGAAGTTTTCGGTAAACATCCCGACTTCCATGATTGGGTAGGAAAAATATTGGCTGCTGCTCCTATGGAGCAAAGATCCTTGAAGTTTCTATCTCAAAAATTTGGGTGGAACGTCAAAACCCACAGTATACTATTTTACTTTACCATGCATTTTCACTTTTTCTTTCTTATTTAACATCCTTTTTAATTTTCAGGATTTGCTATTTGCGTAGTCTGTCCTACTTCCGCTCCTGTAGTTTGAGTCAATGTCAACACTACTCAGGAGCAGATTTTGGGTGTGCTTTTCAAAGAGGAATAGCAAAGAATCACGTGCCTCTGATGAAGAGGAAGAAGATGAAAATCCTCTAGTGAAGAAGCCTAGAGTCAGGAGACGCGTTGTTTTGGATGATGAATCCAATGCTTCTCAGAAACAACATTCAGGCTCCGTGCCTTTTCACCTAGTCGATGAACCTGAAGATGTCCCTCTAGACATTTCAGAGGATGAAAATGCTGGTCCTGCCTTGGATCCCCCTTCAAGTCCTGATGAGAGGCTTTTTGCTCAAGGATTTGAGGGTGAAGAAGAAGAGTTTTGTTTCTGATGAGCCACCTCTTGCAACCCTTCCTTTGAGCCTTGTTGCTCCTGTCGATGGTCCTGCTACTACTCCCACTGCTATTCGTGATGATGCTGGCCCTTACCGTGGGAGAGGTATGAAATAGGTTATAATTGAAGTCGCTGAGGGCATGAACTTACTGAAGAAACCCAACCGAGCTGCGGTTTGGTTGAAACCTTTAATTACCCCCTTGAAAGGAGAAACTTGAATCCCAGTACTCCATTACTTTGATGAATGATGTTATTCATTCAGCTCTCAAGGTATGTTTTTTCTCTTATCTCTTTCACTTCTTTTTCTTTAAGTTTATAATGAATTTCCCTTGCCTTTTAGCAAATAAACTTAATAGGCATAGAGCTGATAAGAAGAGTAGCTTGGACTGAGCCACAAGTTGTTGAGTTGAGCATAGAAGCTGGCAATTGGAAGGAACAATTATAGAGCCTCTAGTTAGAGACAGAGATTCTGGCTGGTGAAAAAGAGACTTTGGAGCAACAACTAAGGGTCATTATTGCTGAGTTAGTAGTATTGAAGGATTTTGTTAATTAGGCAGAGAATAAAGGATAGGATAAAAGCAACATTTTGCTGAGCAGCATCCAAGGCTACTGAAGAGATTCGAAGTTTGAAAGAACTTCTGAATAAAAAAGAAGTGTACGCGGGTGATCTGGTTCAAACATTGAATCAAGCCCAAGAAGATCTCTGCACCTCTTTCGACAAAGTTGAGTTCCTCAAGGATACACTTGAACCTTTGAAGGTTTCTTATGAAGCCTTCGAGGCTGAAAAAGAAACCTTGGAAAAAGATTACGAGCCTCTTGAAGATAAACTAACTCTTAATGTGAGTTGGGCCTTCCCGAACACGTGTCTTGAAAACTTGACCGAGGTTAGCCAAGAAGTCTTTGACTTTGAGGCTGACATTGCCAAGGCTAAGGATGCAGTCAAAAGTACTCAGCAACGTCAAAGTTTCTCTACACCCGAGGATGAAAGTTCCAAGAGTGATTTAAGCAAAAATGGTTCAGAGGCTGATGCTACTGATCCCCAGCCTTCATATTCTTCTCAAGTTGATCCTTCCGATCCTTCTGAATATGCTTCTTAGTTTTTCTTTCAAAAATATTACTCCAATATTTTTGGATACGTTTTGATTTGTTCCTTGGAAACTTTTATGAATATCAATATAAATATTTAACTTTCAACATATTTTATGTATTTTTTTGCTCTTTAATTTTCTAGATTTTACTTGCATTATTCAAGTAGAATGAATGCTTTAATAGGTCGTGACTAAATTCACGCGGTCTTATTTATAAAAGAGGGCCCTTTTATATAAATGACACTGATTAGGATAACGTCTCATCTTCATATTATCGTAAAAATATGAAATATGAAGTACTTTGAAGAAGTTTTATTTGAACCTTCAAAATAAATATTCATGTACATTATTTTCATAAAAGCTTTACAAGTACGAGTATAATATCCCGTGACTATATTCTTAGCCTTAACCTAATAGCTCTTGGGAGTTTTTTGTTGAATCTTCAATTCTGTTGGTTCTTCAGTTCCTCACTTTCCATTCAATCTTTGAGTTTAAAAATTCAAATTTTCTTCAAGGTTTTTCCGTTGGCTATTGAGCTATACTTTTGTGGTGTACTTTTTCCATATGCATAGTCCTCCTAGTGTTTGAGCTTTGAAGTATGAAAACATGAACAATGGAACAACTCCCCTCTATGGTCCTTTCCCTAAAAGAGGAAATGTACATGAGACTAGGAAGTAATTTTTTAGATGATGACTGCTTAACCTTTCCCATCAGAATTGTTGTAACCTAGACCGAGAATAATTAAGTATTCCGCATGTTTTTTAGGTCTTATATCATCATTTGGTGCGGGCTAGACTTTTGCCTATCATCTAAAATGGTTAGTAAAATTTAAATGAACAAATAAGAAATGAACTTTGAGATACCTGATTGTGGATACTTGTTCAAAAGTAATATTTTTCAAGTGTACTGCATTCCAATTGGAAGGTAAAACTTTCCCCCTCCATGGTCTCCAACTCATATGCTCCTTTCCCAGTAATGCCTCGAACTCGATATGTCCCTTCCCAATTCGGATTCAATTTCCCTGTATTTGCCGCCTGTGTTGATTGAAACACCGTCCTAAGGACAAACTCCCCAATCTTAGAATATCGAATATTCGCTCTTCTGTTGTAATATCGCTCAATCCTTTGCTTTTACGCTGCCATCCGTATCAAGGTTGCTTCCCTTCGCTCCTCTATTAAATTCAAATTTGTACGAAGTTCTTCTTCATCCGATACTTCATTTGTATGCTCAAACCTCGTGCTTGGCTCCCACTATTTCCACTAGAATTAATGCTTCAGTACCATAAACAAGTGAAAATATAGTTTCTCCCATGCTTATCTTTGTCGTTGTCCTGTAGGCCCATAATACCCCAGGTAGCACTTCAGGCCACATGCCTTTTGATTCTTCCAATCGTTTCTTTCTATTATTGACAATAATTTTATTTGTTAACTATAGCTACAAGATGACACAGTGCCGAATTAATATATTTTAATTTTCTAATTTAAATCATTGACCTTTGCTCCTACGAATTTTGGCCCATTATCACATACGATTTTCCTTGGAACCCCAAATCTACACATTATATTCCTCCAAATGAAGTCTATTACTTTCTTTTCTCGTACGTGTTAAAAGGCACATGCCTCCACCCACTTAGAAAAATAATCAGTCAAAATTAATAAAAATTGTACCTTTCCTGGTGCTTGAGGCAGATGAACTACGATATTCATTCCCCACTTCATAAACGGCCATGGAGCGACAATCGAATGAAGTAACTCTACTGTTTGATGCATATTATTTTGTGTACCATTGGCATTTATCGCTCCTTTTTACGAAATATTTTGCCTCGTCTTTCTTCTTTTTCAATAATACACTGGCCTTTTTAGCATTTTTTTACTAATGACCTTCCACCGGCGTGATTTCTATAATGTCCTTCATGTACGTCTCGCATCACGTATTCAATTTATGAGAGTTCGAGGCACCAAGCTAAAGGTGCACCAAACATCTTTCAATATAAATTGCCTTCTATTAAATAATATCGAGCTGCTTTTATTCACAACAATTGAGATTTATTTTATCCTTAGGTAATATTCCATACTGCACATAATTCACAAACTTATTTCTCCAATCCCATGTTAAATTATTGAAATTTATCTTGTTCTTGGTTTAATTAATCGCTGAGTGAAATAAATGCATCGCGATTGCATTTTCGTGTTTGACATAGCAGCTACTGGTCCCAGATTTGCTAATGCATCACCTCTGCATTCTCTTCTCTTGGTATCTGAACAACATTCCATACTCGGAACTTATGCAATAATTCCCGCTCCTTTTCCAAATATTGTTTCATTCATATTTCTCTAGCTACGTAATTCCCTTGTATTTGATTTACCACAAGTTGTGAGTCGCTTTTGATTTCAACTTGGTCAATCCCTGTCTCTTTTGCAAGTTCCAAACCTGCAATTACTACCTCATATTTGGCTTCATTATTAGTTATTGGATAATATTTTATTACTTGCTCTCCTGAAGGTGAAATCAATACAATACCCAAATCTGATCCTTTTACATTTAAGGATCCATTTAGTATATAATGTCCAAGTCCCTAGATTAGATCCGGCAAATATCCGTACCTCATTTCAGCTTCAGGGAGTAAGCTTGAACTGAAATCTGCTAGTACCTTTGACTTCAGGACTGTTTGAGGCTGATAAACAATATCATATTCACTATGTTCTATTGCGCATTTAGCTAATCTTCCTGATAACCTATGTTTATGTAAAATATTCCTTAATGAAAAAGCAGGTACAACAGAAATAAAATGACATTGAAAATAGGGTCGGAACTTTTTTGATGCCATTATTAACGCTAATGCTAGTTTTTCAAGATGAGGATATCATGTCTTAGTATCTAACAAAGATTTACGGACATAGTAAATTGGAGATTGCGTACATTTTTCTTCTCTCACCAATACTACGCTTACCGCTACTTCATATACAGCTTAGTAGATGAGTAATCTCTCTCCATCCCTTGGATTTGACAATAGAGGTGGTTTTGACAGATACGCTTTCAAATCTTTCAAAGCTTGTTGAAATTCATCGGTTCATTCAAATCAATTTTTTATTTTCAATGACGAGAAGAATTTAAAACACTTCTCTGAGGATCTAGATATGAATCTCCCTAAAGCTGCTACTCTCCCTGTTAATCTTTGTACATCTTTTTTACTTGTAAGCACATCTGGTATCACTTCAATCGCTTTAATTTGTGCCAGATTTACTTCGATCCCCTGTTAGAGACAAGAAAACCTAAAAATTTACCCAAGGCTATGCCAAAAGCGAATTTCTCCGGGTTCATGTTATACTTGCGGAGTATTTCAAAGGTTTCATTCAAATGCTTGAGATGATCTTCTGTTTGGACCGATTTCACCAGCATGTCATCGATGTAGACTTCTATGGTTTTTCCTAAATTCTCTTGGAACATTTTGGTCACCAACCTCTAGTACGTAGCTCCAGTAATCTTCAAGCCAAATGGGATGACTTTATAGCAATAAGTCCCCCCTGTCTATAATGAAAGAAGTTTTTTCCTCATCTAGGGGATCCATTTTTATTTGATTATATCCAGAATACACATCTAAAAAACTTAAGAGTTCATGACCAACGGTAGAATCAATTAGTTGATCTATATGCGGTAAAGGAAATGAATCTTTGGGGCATGCTTTATTTAGGTTATAATCTATACGTACTCGCCACTTTCCCTTATTCTTTGGGACTACAACAGTTTTAGCTAATCAGTTAGGATACTTTACCTCTTGAATTGAACCAATTTTCAGAATTGTTTGTACCTCCTCTTGAATTACTTTATTTTTAAATACTCCTTGATTTCGTTTCTTTTGTTTTACCGGGGGATGTAATAGATATTTATTTAACTTGTGAGTCATTGCCTCCGGTGGTATATCTGTCATATTTAAGTGCGACTAGGAAAAACAATCAGTGTTAGTGCGCAAAAATTCAATTAGGCTACTTTTCATCTCCGAGCTCAGGTTTGTTCCAATATAGACTTTTCTGTTAGGCTAGTGAATGAGCAATATAACAACTTCGAGGTCTTCCATAGTTGTTTCAATATTTCCTTTCTTCTTTGAATCATGGATCACGTCGGATCTCGCATCTATGCCTGCTTCATTCCTTGTACTTTCAGTTGAGATAGAAGACAAGTTCTACTTAACTGAACATTGTAATTGCTATTTTTCATGTCCGTCTTTCGATGTTCCACTAGCCACAACTACTGTGCTAGTTTCTCGTGCTGCTTGCTGATTTTCCCTAATATGACGAATTCCCCATTATGATGGAAATTGGATAACCTGATGTATTGTTGATGGCACCGCGTCCATGTCATAAATCCATGGCCTTTCTAAAATTATGTTTATAAGCCATGTCTACATCCACCACTTAAATTTGGTGTCTTTCACGACATCCTCGGCGAATGGCGATAACATAATTTCTCCCTTTGTTATAACACTTGAATTGTCGAAACCAGACAAAGATGGGTATTGATAAGTGTGGATTTTAACCACTTATTAGTATCTTGCTTTAGTTTTTGATTTGGAAGTAATGATTTTTGTCTCCGAATCTAATGAAAATGGGTGAATTGCAGGTGTGCTGGAGAATGTGAGCTCAATGGAGAAATCTAACTCAAAGAGGAAATGTTTTAGCTAATATCAATCAAGAGGAAAAATGCAAAAACAGTGTGGTCCATAGAATTCCATCTGCAGCTGCAAAAGCAAATGTGGCTCGCAAAAAATGACATGCGACCGCAGACCAAGATCTGGAGCTTCAGGGATTTTTGGTCAGAAGTGCGGTCCACAAGCCAAAAATTGTGGTTGCACTTGAGGTTCGCATTGACAAGGTTGGAAGTTTCGAGAAGAAGTAATGGAACAAAGTCCGAAGCCTCCTCAAAGTGTGGTTTGCGGTAATTTGGTGCCGCCGTAGAAGTTGAAGTGCGGCCATAGAAGCTAATGTCCGGCCGCAAAACTCCTCCAACTGAAAGCACTCGCATCGGTAACCTACAAAAGTGCGACCACTGATGATAAAGCATGGACACAGAACCCTCCGAAGGATTTTTTTTTCAGGAATTTTGGAGCACTATAAATAGACGTGAAACACTTTTTAGGGCATCTTTTTTGTATTGTAGCAGCAGCTGGTAGTTATTGTTAGTTATTTGGGGAAACTTAAAGCTACATTTAGAGAGGATCAACTACTTTTTCATTTTAATTTAGTTCTATATCTTCAATTTCTTCTTTTAATTTTTTAGTGTCAATTGCTACGAGTAGCTAGATTTCATCTAGGATTGTGATCCAACCCGAGTGTGTAAAACTTATGGGTGTTTAACATTAATATTTGCTATTGATTGGATTAATGTTATTTAGCCTTGTTTATGTGTTATAGTTAGAATTAATGGTTGCAAACATTGATTCATGCCTATTTGACTTTGTTCTTACTTGAGAAAGAAGAGTTTAGTCCAGGAAAACTTGGATAACAAAAAATTGAACTAGCTGAAGTTCGATTAGTTTGATTAAGGGATTTGATCTAGAGATAGGGATAATCTAACTTGGACTCATAATTAATTGCTTTGATTGCTACCCATTTGGACGTGAGAGAGTCAATTTGGGCATAATCACTCTTTAATCGAGAGGTATTGAATGGGTACTTGTGTATTCAGAGTCATTACAAACCCTAATCTTTCAAGCAAACATAGATTTACTCTACCCATTAGGTTTACACCTAGTTAACATTACAACTCTAGGCCTTTCTCTATTTGATAAAAACGTCAAAAAACATCTCAATCATTATTTTCTCATTAGTTAGTTAAATTTCTTAGTAGTTTAATTTAGAAGAATTATCACCCACTTTTTTTTTTGGAAGATAAATCTAGCTACTTCGAGTCTCTTCCTTGAGTACTTACCTCAATACCCATTTTAAACTTTTTGTGAATTTGACCCCGACTCGCATTGGGTTTATTATTGTAACGACTGTTGTGCTCCGTTTTCTCGCGAAAATGGGTTTCGACGTGTGACAACTATTTTAAACGGGTATTAAAAGAGAAGATTCGCCACCTAATGATTTTTAAGGTGCGTTAGGGCACCTATTTTCAAATAACTCTGTTTAATTAGTCTACATCACTAAAGATCCGGTATGACTTAAATTACCTCAAAGAGAAGGTGTTAGGCACTCTTCGGGTCTACAACTGTGGGTCCCGACCGAAGTTTATACTATGTGGGATTACCAGATTATAACTATCTTATGTGATCATATAAGCAAGGGAAGACAGGGAATTTAAAAGCTCTACTGTGATGTAAACAAGAGAATTGCACAAAATTTATATAAATAATCATTATAAGTCTTTGGAGGTTATAGGATACAACTTAATTGTTCAAGAGACGAAGTGCGAACATATAAAGAGGGGGGGGGGGAGAGGGTCTAGGAGGCTTTGGACCTACTATTTGAGTGGTTCTACACTTTACTTAGGGTGCTCAAAATGATAAAACTAGGCGCACATTCAAAACATATATGACTGCACATAAAGACAATAAATTTCCCAAGTTGGCCTCCACACATAAGCAACAAATGCACGCTGGCAAATTCTTATAGCGGAATTAATAAGCATTAGAGTCGTTAAGTCCAATAGACATGGCTTCTATGCGATTCTGATTTTCAATATCATACAGGCAGTACTGCAGCTTTAGACTAACAGATTTGCTGATTGAAGGTATTATAACCCTATACGCATGATATCTAAAGTGTGTGTGGAATGAGGCAGTGAAACAGTTCGAGAATTCAGAGTTACCAGCGTTTGATATTATAGACATACTTCTTAGGCGAGTAACATTATCTTATAGGCAGGATTTCTAATAGTTGGTGTTTGAACTTTGATTTTATCATGCTTGCCCAATAGGCAGGTCATCTAGGTGGGGCAGCATAACAGAAGCAGTTGATTAATTAGTTAAAACCCTATAGTCATGATATCTAGATGAGCATTATTACATCCTATAGGCATGCTATCTAATGATCAAACACGTAATTATTGGTGTTTGTTTCATATAGACATGTTGTCTAATAGCACACAGTAGTATACATGGAAATAGGTACAACATTTACTTAAACTAACATGTTTTAGATAGTGTACAAGTATTAGACAAGTTAAGTAAAGTGTGTGATTTTCTATAGGCATGATTTCTATGCAGGACATGTCAAACAAATAGCAAGCAAGTTAATTAAATCCTACAGCAGGTTTTCTACCCACTTATGAAAGAATTAGGATACCCAACCCACTTTTTTTTACTAATTTCCCCATCATTCGTTATTACAGATTATTACAAGCCCAAATAGAATAATAAAATAGTTACAAACTTAATAGGGCAAATACAGGACTACATGCCCAAATACAACAAATAAGTCTTTGGAGGTTACATGATACAACTTAATTGTTCAAGAGACGATGCGCGAACATATAAAGAAAGGGGTCTAGAAGGCTTTGGACCTACTATTTGGGTGGTTCTACACTTTACTTAGGGTGCTTAAAATGATAAAATTAGGCGCATATTCAAAACATATAGGACTGCACATAAAGATAATAAATGGCCCAAGTTGGCCTCCATACATAAGCAACAAATGCACACGGGCAGATTCTTGGAATTAATAAGCATTAGAGTCGTTATGTCCAGTAGACATGGCTTCTATGCGATTCTGATTTTCAGTATCATACAGGCAGTACTGTAGCTTTAGACTAACAGATTTGCTGATTAAAGGTATTATGAACCTATACGCATGATATCTAAATTGTTTGTGGAACGAGGCAGTGAAACAATTCGAGAATTCAGAATTACTAGCGTTTAATTTTATAGACATGCTTCTTAGGCGAGTAACATTATCTTATAGGCAGGATTTCTAATAGCTGGTGTTTGAAATTTGATTTTATCATGCTTGCCCTATAGGCAGGTCATCTAGGTGGGGCAGCATAACAGAAACAACTGATTAATTAGTTAAAAACCTATAGTCATGGTATTTAGATGAGCATTAGCAAAGGCCTGTATTATTACATCCTATAGGCATGCTATCTAATGATCAAACAAGTAATTATTGGTGTTTGTTTCCTATAGATATGTTTTCTAATAGCGCACAATAATAGACATGGAAATAGGTACAACATTTACTTAAATTAACATGCTTTGGATAGTGTACAAGTATTAGACAATTTAAGTGAAGTGTGTGATTTCCTATAGGCATGATTTCTATGTGGGACACGTCAACCAAACAACAAGCAAGTCAATTAAATCCTATAAATAGGTTTTCTACCCGCTTATGCAAGAATTAAGATACCCAACCCCCTTTTTTTACTAATTTCCCCATCATTTGTTTACATATTATTACATTCCCAAATAGGATAATAAAACAAATACTGACTTAATGGGGCGACTACATGCCCAAATACAGCAAATACAGGATACATCAGGTTGTTTACGGGCCTTCAACTAAGATGGAACCTTAGGTGATGAACAGACCCACACTCCAAGTGGCTATTAATATGCTTCAATTCTGAGTACTGAATTGGCCCAACAGCTAGGCCCAAACATTAAGACAGCTGCCTTGCTTACTCATGGAATACTAAATAGCTGTAACGACACAAGTGAGAAGCTAGGTACTAAGCCAGCCAAATAAACTTTAAGACTTAGGAATTTTATTCCTTACTATAGCTAACAGAGAGCAAGGATTTCCAAGACACACAAGTAAGGTTACCCAAAATCCCTTGCAGGCACATATGACATAGATAGAAACAAGTTCCTAATGACAGGTTTGAACTTCATAGGACAACAAAAGCAGAAGTTCAAAGTAGGCATGATTCCAAACTAATCTCAATAAGACTTTAGACACAGGAGTCTTGACATGGAAGCCAAGAAGAGCCATAATCAGAACAAACAAAGGGTGAAACAGTTTCACAAGAAACCTTTGGCAGGAGAGTCCAATGATCACAACTATCTTACATAACTTAACAAGTGAAATGTTCAGGCAAATACCAGTCACAACAAAAGGTCTTAAATCCAATAGGTAAGAATTCATGGCAAATGATAATAAGCTAAATTCTAGATTAATAAGGCAAACATATGAAGAGGGCTAAGACTTATTCTAGTTGACATAG
This sequence comes from Nicotiana obtusifolia, assembly GCA_002018475.1. Classification (NCBI taxonomy): domain Eukaryota; kingdom Viridiplantae; phylum Streptophyta; class Magnoliopsida; order Solanales; family Solanaceae; genus Nicotiana; species Nicotiana obtusifolia. Next base: position 351,720 of record MCJB01000558.1, on the reverse strand, counting down.
GGAGAACAGACTAGACATATATTGGAGTTCATCTTGGGAGTCATAAGAAATGAGTGAGCACACAACATCAAAGCAAAGAAACAAGTCTGCATGGGAATGGTAACAATATTGGCATATGGAATTCATACAATCACAGGTTGATTTCAGGCAGGTGGCAGGTTGTACATGAAAGACTTAGCAAAAACACATTCAAACAAGTTCTGGGCATGCGTTAATTCCCTAGGAGAATCTAAATCATGGATTCATGATAAGCAACAGATCTTAAGTAACCAGTTATACTTAAACGTGAAAGTGAGCAATCAATCAGGTTGGACACTTATAATGGCATGCATTAAGGCTAGTAATGTCAGGAAAAGCATATTAGGCTAAGCATTAGACAATGTCATTGCATGATTTGTAGAAATACACCAAATCATGCATTAAAGATTCAATAAAGAGACATTCAGGCAATTTTGAGCAAGAACCTAATTTCCTACAGATACCATAAATCAAGACAAGGTGCAATTGACATCAATCAGGTTTTAATTACAAGTCAGGCAGGCATCATGAATCAACTTAGCTAGCTATAAATGAGTTAAAACCATGACTTGAATAAAATTGAAGCTAGTGGAACTACCGAGTAGTACTAACACAAGCAGAATTGTATACGAAGTGGCATAATATCGAAATTAACTCAAGAAATTCCTAGTAGTATTAGTGCACAAACAGATGGAAGTAGAATTGCGAGAGTATAAAGTACTAACCAGTTGCAAACAAAGCGAACAAAGAGTGAGAAAATCAAAACTTCTAGAATCGCAGTGATTGGGAGAACAATGAAACCCCAAATCTCTAGTGCTTCAGAGTTCAAAAGAGCCTTAAAGTGGGCCCCGAGCAGTGCTTGCGATGGAGGCGGCTAATGAACAGATTCCGGGGGCCTTGGCTTTCCGCCGGCCAAAATCAAGTCTCAGAATAATATAGAATGAGTGAGAGTGAGAGAATAGTGGTAGTAATAGTAGTCAAGTAATAGTCGGTAAGATCTAGAAGGGGAAATAGGAAAGGGGTTTATATAGTTGTAAAAATTGAACGAATAGACAAGGAAATATAGTTAATCGAAAACAAACAAGGAAAGAAAAGCATGCAAAATCAGTCAAGAATCAATTTAGGAAAAAAATCGGGTAAACCCGACTTCAAGAAGGAGAACACAATCAGTCAAAAATCTCACTGAATTGCACCCATATAGCTTGGTAGTGAATGTATATAGATGAAACACCATTTGAATCTTAAAGATTTAGAGACGATTGCACTCGATCAAAGACCTAATACTTGCCAAAAATAGGCAAGTACTAGGTGATACCATAACCATGTAAGTAATGAAGAGATAGAGCATATATGGAAGGAAAATCACGGAGAGATTCCATATTAGGGTCAGAGTTGGAGAGAACAAGGGAGGCAGCTGCTAGGGTTAGAGAGGATAAGAAGAGGATAAGTAGTATTTAGGGGTGGCTTCTCAGGGAAAATGGGCGTTAGGGTTTGGATTTGGTTTATTAAATATGGGAGATGGTTTGTAGGCCGTTGTTCTCTGAGATCAACGGCTGAGATAGAGGGAAAGAGTGGGGCGGGTCATTTAAATAGGTGTCGACCGGGTTTTTTAAGAGGGTTGTTTGGTCTTGGGTTGCTGAAGGGTGAATTGGGATGGGCCAAATGTTTTTGGCATGATTTTGGTCCGAAATTTGCCCTGTACTGCGCTCTAAATTGAATATACGAAATTTATTTAATACAATTAATTAAAAGTAAGTAATAAATAATCAAAACATTACTTATGCAGTAAAATGATTGAAAATAATAGCTTAAATTTATAAAAATAAAAATAATACTATTTTAGCATAAATAATATAATAAATGTAATTATGTATAAAACATATGCTATTATAATTGTGTAAATAGCTCAGAAATACAAATGTAATTATATGAAATGAAGTAAAATGTTATAAAAGATACATATGGGTGTAAATATTAAATTTGGATGATTAAGTCATCACAAAATAATTTGAAAGGATAATTAATAAATATTTGAACAATTTAAATGCAAGAAAATTAATTTTAAAGCTTTAAATTATGGAAAATTATAAAAAATACTTATATGACTCTTGTAAATTGAGCAATGATAAAAAATGATATTTTGAAAGTATATACAATATTTTGTAAAATATGAGGGCAAAATTGAGTATCAACAGCTGCCTCTCGTTACCCGGAATGATGAAAGAGTTATCGGGTAAAGAAAAATGATGACCAATTTTGTCTAAATGAGCGAGGATGAGGTGTTTTGGGAAAAATGGGGGCCGAACCCTGAATCCAGAGTTTCCTGCATATCCCTGGTGTTACGGGAATCAGGCCGTGTGTATTTTTGGATCCAATGACGAACGAAACCGATGGAGTTGTTATAAGAGTGGTTGTGTTTTGAAAAAGGATCTTGTCACGACCCTCCTACCTGTCGAACACCCCTAAGCATACGTCTAAGATATAAACATGAAATAAGGGTAGGCCATGCATAACATCTGTCAATAAACTGCTAAATGATGTGAATAACAAGACATATATATATATATATATACACACACACACATATGTATGTATGTATATGTGTATATATGTATGTATATGTGTATATATATATGTATACTGTATATATATAATGCAGAATACGGTAGGGCGAGCTGACAAGGCTGCTATGGACAACTATATATCAAAATAGAAGCCGACAAGACCACATACTATCCAACTATACATGACTGTCTACAGACCTCTAATAGAGTGTACAACTGTATAAAGGACGAACTAGGAACCTTCATACACGTATATTTATACAAAAATATCGTACCAAAAACCAATAGCAGCTCCAGATCATATGGAGCACACCAACTCTCGTTGATCAAGGATCCTAAGAAGGGGGGACCGTCGGCCTATCTACCTGCATCTGCGGGCATGAAACGCAGTCCCCCAGGCAATAGGAGCATTAGTACGAACAATGTACCGAGTATGTGAAACATAAAAATCAGTATATAAAAGGACATGAAAGAAACATGGAGTAAAGGACTCAACCTGTAAGTCCGAATAGCTCTGTGAATCATGAAACATTTATAATGTCATGCATATGCGTATAAATGTCATATCATGCATAGATATATGCGTACATAACATCATCAAGCCTCTGAGGGCAACCCATCATATCATCTCGGCTTCAGTGGGCGAAATCATCAATGTATGCTAGTTAATCAGGTGGTGGTGTGTATACAACGCCATAACCTTTTACCCCATATAATATTATATACGCGTGTATAATGCCATCTGGTCATGGGTCAATATACATGTATAAATGAATGCAACGCATAGTGAAGTAAGTCAATAAGATCTCTCGGAATGTCATAAGATCAATACGCCTTCGGTTAATATCACAAACAATCTTTATCAACTTACGTATTTTTTAAGACCCATGAACAGACGATATGATAATAGGACATATGGGGAATCAAGAACATAGGCAACCCCAGTACTTCTAAGAATAGAATCATTTGTAAAGTTGCGTGTTTGCTCGTTTCTTTGTTTCATATGGATCATGCCAAAAGGAAAGAAGGGATAGCCTTAATATACCTTATAGAAATCTGTCCAATAACAATGCTAAACTCAGCTCGCTGCACCTTAATATACAACAACAACAGTGAAGCTATTGTCAAGCTACGAATGACTCTCTCATTTATATAACGAAAGTAACTTAATCTGTAATAAAACGGGCAGCATTTCCCCTGATTTTACTGATTCCTCAAGCCTACTATAGGCGAGACAACAAAAAAATACAATCAGCAATTTAAAAACAACCTAACTACAATTTGGGACCTTTAATACAACTAAAAGCCCAAATATACCATAAAATACCCAATCAACAAGTTATCAATTAGCCTGAAATTGCAACGACGAGCGACCAGCCCACTATTCTACCACATGTGGCATTTCTCCACGCCCTTTATCCTTCCAAACTCCATAAATCAGCAGCACAAGAGGCCAACAATGAGTGGAGTACATAACAATCCATTACAAGTGGAATAAATCGAACTCACGGCTTTATCAACCTTAGGAAACGAATTTATCAACCTTTCTTGAGATTTTAAAGCTTAAATACAGAAAGTAGGTGTTTTATTAACAATGAAGTACCTTCCAAAACTCAAAATACAAAGAAAAAGAGAGGCGGTATAATGATACTTACGTCGTAGGAATCGTTCTAATGTTACTGCTTCTTGATTTCGTAACCAAAGCTTAAGGGTAAGTTTATGGGTCTTCTCTATTCGTGTCTATGGAAAAATGAAGAAAAAGAAGATATACATACATATATACATATACACATATATATATATATATATATATATATATATATATATATATATATATATATATATATATATATAAAAGTCAAAGAGGTGTTAGCTTGGCACCTTAGCATTGGCCCATCTTCAAACGCTTATATCTTTTTATCCAGATGTCGTATGAATGAACGGTTAAGAGTGTCAGAAACTAAATTCCATGTCCTTCAAGTTGGTATATAATATGCCCCAAAAGACCTCATATAACACACAAAATATATTTCTCAAAAAGCTTCGTTACAAGGCAAATCCTTAGTCGGTTTTTCCGCAACTTAAATTCGATTTGTCCCAAACTTCATAATTTATATCCTAACATCATATATAGTCATATATGACATTAGAATCAGTTAAAATGATTAAAAAGTCTCGTATTCATTATACGTCACTTGGGACACACATGATGTAACAATCTTCCTCCTTAGATTCGTCCTCAAATGTTAAATTCCCAGAGATCTATTGAAATTTTGGTAGGGTATCATATGTAATGGTACTATTAACAACCTTTCATGCAGAAAACCAAGAAATACAAAGCCACACGAGGCCATAATCATAAATAAGACCAATGGCCTCATACGACCAATGACAGTTACTAACATAAGACTCCAGTATCATATACGCACCTAAAGGCTGTGATGTCTCAGTCTGCTCCTCCTCCAGAAGCGGAAACAAGTGAGGATACCTGGACTTCATGTCTTCTTCAGCTTTCCAAGTCATCTCCTCCACATTCTTGTTTCTCCAAATTACCTTAACTGAAGCTACGTCCTTAGTTCTCAATCTCCTAACTTGTTTATCTAGTATAGCAATGGGAGCTTCCTCATATGATAGCTGCTCTGTGGCCAAAACATCATCAACTGGAACGACTCTGGAAGGATCTCCAATACACTTACGGATCATAGACACATGAAAGACCAGATGTACAGACTCCAAGTTGGAAGGCAAGTCTAACTCATATGCTACCTGGCCTACTCTGCATATAATCTTATAAGGTCCAATGTACTGAGGGCTAAGATTTCCTTTCTTATTGAATCTCATAGCGCCTTTCATCAATGATACCTTTAGGAATACCCAGTCGTCTACCTGAAACTCCAAGTCTCGTCGTCGATTATCTGCATAGGACTTCTGATGACTTTGAGCTACTAATAGCCTATCCTTTATAAGCTTAATCTTCTCAACTGCCTGTTGTACCAACTTTGGTCCTACTAACTTAGTTTCCCCAGCATCGAACCATCGGATAGGTGGCCTACACTTCCGTCCGTAAAGAGCTTCGTATGGAGCCATCTGAATGCTAGAACGATAGCTATTGTTATATGTGAACTCAAGAAGCGGAAGATGATAGTCCCAGCTATCCCTAAAGTCTATCACACATGCCTGTAGCATATCCTCAAGTGTCTAAATAGTACGCTCAACCTAACCGTTTGTCTGGATATGATATGTTGTACTAAGACTTACCTGAGTCCCCAATCCATTTTGGAAGGACCTCCAGAAATTAGCTATAAACGGAGCACCTTATCTAAGATAATAGATATAGGGACACCATGGAGTCGTACTATCTCCTTAATGTAAAGCCTTGCATAATCCTCTGCTGAAAATTTAGTCGTAATATGTAGAAAATAGGCTGATTTTGTAAGTCTATCGACAATCATCCATATAGAATCGAACTTATGCTGGGTACGAGCCTATGATGAAATCCATATTAATTACTTCCCATTTCCAAGTCGGAATCTCTATAGCCTGCAATAATCCATCGGGTTTCTGATGCTCAATCTTAACCTGCTGACAATTACGGCGCTGAGCAACAAACTCTGCTATATCCTTCTTCATTTCGTCCCACCAGTATATTTCCCTGATATAATGATACATCTTTGTCTCTCCTGGATGAACAAAATAACAAGAATAATGAGTTTCTCCCATAACCTACCAACATAGCGCTACCACATTAGGAACACATAATCGTTCACGATATCTGAGGACTCCATCTCCTATAATCTCAAATGGTGTCTTCTCCTTTTGAGGGGCTGTATCTTTGTAATGAACTAGCACATGATCCTCATACTGGCGTTCCTTCCCTTTAGTTGCTAAAGAGGATGTTGTCGTGTCCTGAATAGTAACTCCGGTATCAATTGAATCCAGTAATCAAACTCTAAGACTAGCTAGCTAATGAATCTCATGGGCTATCTCACTCTTCTCTGGCTGTAAATATGACAGGCTACCCATAGATCTACGGCTGAGGGCGTCAGCTATTACATTCGCCTTCCCTGGATGGTATAAAATATCAACATCATAGTCTTTTAGTAGCTCCAACCATCGCATATGACATAAATTCAATTCCTTTTGCTTGAAGATATACTGAAGGCTCTTAGGATCCGTATAGATATCAACATGTGTGCCATACAAATAGTGCCTTTAGTGCATGAATCACCATAGCTAACTCTAAATCGTGGGTCGGGTAATTCTCGTGCTTTCTTAGTTGTCTAGAAGCATAAGCGACAACCTTACCATGGTGCATCAATACACAACCCAATCCAATGCCCGAAGCGTCACAATAGATAGCATAACCATCGGTTCCCGTTGGGAGTGTCAGAACCAGTGTTGAAGTCAATCCGTCCTTCAATGCCTGGAAACTTTGTTCAGAAGAATTAGTCCACTGAAACTTAGTTGCCTTCTAAGTTAACTTTGTCAATGGTGCTGAAAGAGAAGAAAAGACCTCTACAAATATCCTGTAATAACCTGCCAAACCCAGGAAGCTACGAACCTCCGTCGGTGTCGTGGATCTAGGGCAAGTTTTCACTACCTCAATCTTCTGTGTATCAACCCGGATTCCCTGGCACCCTGCAACTGATCAAATAAATCATCAATCCTTGGGAGCGAGTACTTATTCTTGATCGTCGCCTTATTCAACTACCTATAATCAATACACATCTGCAAGGAACCATCTTTCTTTCTCACAAACAACACAGGTGCTCCCCACGGTGATGTACTGGGTATGATAAAGCCTTTTTCAAGCAAATACCTCAGTTGTTCTTTCAACTCTCTCAGCTTTGCAGGTGCCATTCTACAAGGAGGAAAAGATATCGGCTGAGTATCTGGACAGGGCAGGTTATGTGACGTCTGATATGGAGTGTCACTCAGAGACTTTCCTAGAGCCCTGGTAACTCGTGGCGCTCGACTCGTAGACAACCCTAGGATAGAACTGCTTTGATACCACTTTTGTCAAGACCCAAATCAATGGGCCATGATGAGTACTCGAGTCCTACCTGTCGAACACCTCTAAGCATGCATCTAAGATATAAACATGAAATAAGGGTAGGTCAAGCATAACATTTGTCAATAAACTGCTAAATCATGTGAATAACAAACGTGAGGAAACATTCCCAAAAGACATATATATATATATATATATATATATATATGCGGCATACGGTAGGGCGAGCCGACAGGCTGCTATTGACAACTGTATATCAAAATAGAAGCCGACAAGACCACATATTATCCAACTATACATGACTATCTACAGATCTCTAATATAGTGTACAACTGTATAATGGACGGGACTGAGCCTCGTCATACCCATATATGTATAAAAAATATCGTAAAAAAATCCAATAGCAGCTTCGGATCAAATGGATCACACCAACTCTCGCAGAGCAAGGATCCTAAGAAGGGGGACCGTCAGCCTGTCAACTTGCACCTGCGGGCATGAAATGCAGGACCCCAGGCAATAGGGGCGTCAGTACGAATAATGTACCGAATATGTATGGCATAAAAATTAGTATATAAAAGACATGAAAGAAACATGGAGTAAAGGACTCAACCTCTAAGTCTGAATAACTCTGTGAATCATGAAATATTTATAATATCATGCATATGTGTATAAATGTCATATCATACATAGATATATGCGTACGTAACATCATCAAGCCTCTGAGGGCAACCCATCATATCATATCGGCCTCAGTGGGCAAAATCATCAACGTATGACAGTTGATCAGGTGGTGGCGCGTATATAATGCCATAACCTTTCCCCATACCTCATATACACATAATATACGTGTATATAACGCCATCTGGTCATGGGTCAATATACATGTATGAATCAATGCAATGCATAATGAAGTAAGTCAATAAGATTTCTCAGAATGTCATAAGACCAATTGCATTCGGTTAATATCACAAACAAACTTTATAAACTTATGTATTTTTTGGGACCCATAAACGATATGATAATTATGGGAAATCAAGAAAATAGGCAACCCTAGTACTTCTAAGAATAGAATCATTTATGAAAGTTGCGTGTTTGCTCGTTTCTTTGTATCATATGAATCATGCCAAAAGAAAAAAAGGGATAGCCTTAACATAACTTATAGAAATATGTCCAATAACAATGCTAATCTCGGTTCATTGCACCTTAATCTACAACAATAACAATGAAATTATTGTCAAGCTATGAATGAATTTCTTATTTATATAATAGTAGGCGTTATTAACTATGAAGTACCTTCCAACACTCAAACTACAAGAAAAAAGAGAGGCGGTATAATGACACTTACATCATAGGGATCGTTCTAATGTTATCGCTTCTTGATTTCATACCCGAGATGTTAATCCTTTGTGAAAACCTTGTAGAAAGCTTAAGGGTAAGTTTATGGGTCTTCTCTATTCGTGGTCTATGGAAAAATGAAGAAAAAGAAGACTTATATATATATATATATATATATATATATATATATATCCACTTTTGAAAAGTCAAAGAGGTGTGAGCTTGGAGCCCTAGCATTGGCCCATCTTCAGACGCTTATATCTTTTTATCTGGATGTTGTATGAATGAAAGACTAAGAGTGTTGGAAACTAAATTCCAAGACCTTTAATTTGGTATATAATATTTCACCCAAAAAGACCTCATATATTGCACGAAATGTATTGCTCAAAAAGCTTCATTACAAGGAAAATTCTTAGTCGATTTTTTCGCAACTTAAATCCGATATTTTCCCAACGATATATTTTATATCCAAAAATCATTATTGTAAGATTATTACTTTAGACTCATTTAAATCATTATTAACAAATCTCATATTCATTATACGTTACCTTGGGACGCACAGGATGTAATAGATCTCTTGGACAGAATAGTGTCGTGAGTAACGAGTGATTTCAATTGAAGTCATGAATGTGAATTTGAATGCTACGGGTATTCAAGATAAATGTTTGGGCGGTTACAGGACAAAGAGTAAAAAATTTCTAATTATCGATTACATTTGAGATATCAAAGGATGTGAACGTTGTGAATGGAAACTGGAGCGAAAACTGCTCTCGTTTGTAGAACGGCTACCTCTCGATTTACCTGCAAAGCTTAGAACACGTTGCACATGAATATATAGCATTATTGTGGAAATTACATAATTCAAATTCTCTTTGGACCATGAGAGTTGTCTTTGGACGATGAGGATTATGTCCTTGGACCATGACATCCTAGGCCATGAAGCGTATGATAAGGGATTCCCACGCCATGAAATGGTGTCCTCGGGCCATGAGGACGGTGCATCTAGACTATAACGCCTTTGAATAATGCTATGCAATTTCGAGAGATTCTTAGGCCATGGCATGATGTCTTCGGGCTATAAAGATGATGCCTTCAGACTATGATGCCTTCGGACAACATGGCGATGTTCAACCCGTGAAATGCAAATATGTGGTGATATTGATAATTTGATTGAGGGAACATGTGATGCTTAGTCATATGCAAGAACAAAATAAGGCAGTGCTTAGCCTTGTATGTGATAAGGGCATTACTTAGCCCTATGCAGAGAAAGGCAGTGTTTAGCCTTATGCAATAATGGAAGTAGTGCTTAGCCTTATGCAAATGTAACAGAGATAGTGCTTAGTCTCATGCAAAGGAAGGCTTTGCCTTATGCGATAATGGAGGTAATGCTTAGTCTTATGCACTGTAATGGAGACAATGCTTAGTCTCATGCAAGGGAAGGCAGCGTTTAACCTTATGCAATAGTGGAGGCAATGCTTAGCCTCATGCAATGTAATGGAGATAGTGCTTAGTCTCATACAAGGAAAGGAAGAGTTTAGCCTTATGCAGTAATGGAGGCAATGCTTAACCTCATGCAATGTAATGGATACAGTGCTTAGTCTCATGCAAGGGAAGGCCGTGTTTATCCTTATGCAACAGTGGAGGCAATGCTTAGCTTTATGCAATGAATGAGGGCAGTGCTTAGCCCTATACAAAGAAAGGCAGTGCTTAGCCTTATGCACTGATTGAGGGCAGTGCTTAGCCCTATGCAAAGAATGAGGGCAGTGCTTAGCCCTATGCAGAGAAAGGTAGTGTTTAGCCTTATGCAACGATAGGGGCAGTGCTTATCCCTATGCGATAATAGAGGCAGTGTTTAGCCTCATGCAGAGAAAGGCAAAGATTAAATATGAGAAAAAATGATTCTTAGCTTGATGCTTTTGTACTAGGCGATATATGTCAGTGAAGATAGTGGTCTTGTTGTATATTTGTGGACATGCTTGTCATATCCATTATGCTTGCATCCAAAGAAAAATCATGAGCTTTTGGGAAAAGGTTGGTCTATGCCTTGGATTCCTCATTTCCCTTTTCTCTTTGTCTTGATGCCTTGTTCGAGTCACCCTGGGTAATATTTGGCTACTACAGAAAAATGAAATTTTCAAAAATATGCATTTGTGATAAATAATTTATGAAAAATGCAGTTGTTCAAAATATGTGATGATGCATAAAACAAATTTTTTTTTTGAATCAGATACTGTGACACGCTTCTAGACATTGGATCCTTCTCAACTCGGAATTTTGAGGACCCTCCTCAAAATTCTACCCCAATTTAGATACATGCTTCTGGCAATTCACTTATTAGTGATCCTTGATGTAATGAGATTGACAAATCTCGAAATCTTTCCCTGGTTCATGACCGTAAAGAGGAATGAAGATTTTTTTATGATTTGACCAAACCCACAAGGCTGCCTACGTATCCCTCTTAAACGAATCAGGTCAAGCGTAGTTCAGGTTACATCAAAAGAAAGTGCAAACATAATCGCAAATATAATATCTCTTGACTGCGTCCAAATTGATAGGTTTTTGCGGTATTTCTCCATCCATCTCTGCAAGTATAAGCGCTCCTCCTGTTAGCACTCGGTGAAACATGTAAGGGCCTTGCCAGTTTGGTGAGAATTTTCATTTTGCTTCGTCCTGATGCGGGAAGATCCTTTTCAACACCAATTGCTCTGTTGTGAATTTCATCGATCTAACTTTTTATTTGAAAGCCCTTGCCATTCTATTCTGATAGAGTTGACTGTGACACACTGTGTTTATCCTCTTACCGTCAATGAGAGCCAGTTACTCATGCTGGCTCCGTATCATTTCGCATTGCTGAGCTCGGCCTCCTGTATGATTCTTAGGGAAGGAATCTCCACCTCGGCGGGTATAACAACTTCAGTACCATAGACCAGTAGATAGGGGGTTGTCCTAGTTGAAGTACAAACTATGGTGCAATACCTAAGTAAAGAAAATGGTAGCTTCTCATGCCATTGCTTGTAGTTTTCCACCATCTTCCTTAATATATGCCTGATGTTCTTGTTGGCGGCTTCCACGGCTCCATTAATTTGCGTCCTATATGCTGTAGAATTCCGGTGCTTGATCTTGAATGTTTCACACATGGCTTTCATCAGATCACTATTGAGATTGGCGGAGTTATCGGTAATGATTGATTCAGGTACTCCGAATTGAGAAACTATACGATCTCGACCGAAATCTGCTATGACGTTCTTAGTCACAGCTTTATCGGAAGCGACTTCGACCCATTTTGTGAAGTAATCTATAGCCACCAAAATGAACCTGTGTCCATTTGAAGTAGTGGGTTCAATACACTCATAACATATCGGCACGCACTTGGCATTGGTGGCACTTCTGCACATACTTGATGCAGCTTGTATCCATAGTCATCCAGAAATACCCTGCCCTTAATATCTTCTTGGCCAGATCGAACCCATTCATATGAGGTCCACAGGTTCCTGCATGTATTTCGCAGCAATCCCATATCAGGAGTCCTTCTACATAGAACTCCTCCGCTCTGAAAGAAGTGGTTCGCCAATCATCAAAGCAAGCACTTTTGAGTGTGTGTAGCATTTTTTGGGTATTCCCCTATCTCCATATATTCCTTTATATCGTGGAACCATGTATTTCCATCAAACTCCTCTTCAACATGAGCATAATATGCTGACTGTCTACGAATCTCTATCGAGATAGGATCGATGAAATTCTTGTCTAGATGTTGTATCATGGAAGACAAGATAGCCAATGCATCGGCGAAATCGTTCTGAATCCTCGTATCGTGTTTGAATTTTATCTTTGTGAACCTTATCAAACCTTTTACACAATGCAAGTATGGCAATATTTTAGTGTTCTTGGTAGCCAATTCTCCTAATACTTGATGTACCAGCCGATCTGAATCTCCAGTTACCAACAACTTCTGAATATTCATGTTGATGGCCAATCTGAGTCTCAAGATGCAAGCCTCATATTCTGCGATATTGTTTGTGCATGGGAACCTGAGCTTGGCGGACACCAGGTAGTGTTAACCGGTTTCTGATACTAAAACAGCTCTGATGCTCACTCCTTTGAAGTTTGCATTTCCGTCAAAAAACATCCTCCAACCATCGTATGTTTTGGCAATGTCTTCCCTCATAAACGACAATTACTCGTCGAGAAAATACATCTTTAATGGTTCGTACTCTCCATCCACGGGGTTCTCCGCCAGGTGATCCACCAACATTTGCCCCTTGGTCGCCTTCTGAATTACATAGATAATGTCGAACTCACTTAGCAATATCTACCATTTTGCTAGCTTACCTGTAGGCATGTGTTTCTGAAAGATGTATTTCAGTGGATCCATACTGAATTTGAGGTATGTAGTGTATGCACAGAAGTAGTGTCTCAACTTCTGGGCTATCCATGTCAAAGCACAATAGGTGTGCTCCAACAAAGAGTAACGGGCTTCGTAAGGTGTGAACTCCTTACTTAGATAACATATCACCTGCTCTTTTCTCCCGGTTTCATCGTGCTGCCCCAGGACGCAACCAAAGGCTCCATCCAACATGGACTTGTACAGCAGCAAAGGTCTTCCTAGCTCCGGCGGGACCAACACGGGGGGCTTAGACAAGTACTTCTTGACTTTGTCGAAAGCCTTTTAACATTCTTTGGTCCAGCTTGTCGCAACATCTTTCCTCATCATCTTGAAGATTGGCTCACATATCACCGTTGACTGTGCTATAAAACGGCTGATATAATTGATGCGTCCCAGAAAACTCATCACATCCTTCTTGTTCTTTGGCGGTAGAAAGTTCTGAATAGCTTTGATCTTTGACGTGTCTAGCTCAATACCGCAGTGATTGACGATGAAACCTAGCAACTTCCCAGCAGGGACTTCGAAAGCACATTTTGCAGGATTTAGCTTTAGATTGTACTTTCAAAGTCGGTCGAGTAACTTCCTCAGGTCTGCTATATGATCCGAACTTCTCTTAGATTTGATAATAACGTCATCCACGTACACCTCTATTTCCTTGTGTACCATATCGTGGAAAAGAGTAGTCATGGCCCTCATATAGGTATCCCCAGCATTCTTCAAAGCAAGTGGATTATTTTGTAACAATATATCCCCCATGGCATGATGAAGGCTGTCTTTTCAGCGTCTTCTTCGTCCATCTAAATCTGGTGGTATCCTGCGAAGCAATCCACAAATGATTAGAGTTCATGCTTGGCGTAGTTGTCAATTAGTATGTGTACTCGCTCTGTTCAGATCTGGATAGTCAACACACACTCTGACTTTCCCATCGTTCTTTAGAACTGCAACAATGTTGGCTAGCTAGGTTGGGTACTCGACCACTCGAAGGACCTTGGTTTGATTTTCTTGGTAACCTCTTTCTTTATCTTCAGACTCATATCTGGCTTGAATTTCTTCAGCTTCTGCTTTACAGGCGGACACACGGGGTAGGTAGGTAGCTTGTGAGCAACTATAGATGTGCTTAACCCAGTAATGTCATTGTAGGACCATGCAAAAGTATCCTCATATTCCTTTAGAAACATGATATACTCTTCCTTCTCTAACAGCAATAGATGAATGCTAATGCGAGTTTCTTTAACTGTTTCAGAATCCCCTAAGTTAACTAGCTCAGTTTCTTCCAAATTGGACTTTGGTTTGTTCATAAAATTCTCTACCTCTTATTTGCTTAGGTATTATATGATACTCCAAATCTTTCGAATCACTTTCCTTATGTTGTCTCGTTATATGTCACAGTCATAGGTTCATAAGGATATGTAATAATTACGTTGAAAAAAATGTTGAAAGATAATGATAAATAAGCGAAAGCAATAATGCATTAATGAACTTAAGATTGTCAACAAGTACGACTCGATGTCTCGAGTAATTACTTCAAAACAAAATACTGAAATGTCTTCAATGCCCAAAAATAATTTTAAAATAAATCATGCTAATTCTACCAAGGCTACCCAGGTACTCGGCGCCCAAGGATGGTGCAGCAGTCTATTTCTTGAGAATAACTCCTCCTCCTCCTACTATCTGAATGGTAAGGTCTTCCTCCTTCTCCTCCTCCTCCTCTAAGATTTCAATACAGTCCATATCTTCCTCGTCCAAAAATAGCTTCCTCATTCTAGCCAAAACCTCATTTTCCTCAGATCCCCAAGTCATATCAGTCTAGCGAAACGCCTGGTGCAGCGATGTTATGGGTTGTTCTAATGGATAGTAAGCGGCATGCCATAGCAGTGTCCAATCCTAATATTCTTGCATGATATATTCATACCCCAGGCCAAAGGTTGTGCCATGATATTGTGGTTGTACTGGTTCTGTGATCCTTTGAAGTTTTCGGCCAAGACCCTTGCATGGTTCATACCCCAACTACATCAGTATGCTTTCTATATTATTGCTCTACCATCAACCCTTCTCAAATGCATTTACTTGCTCAATGCGGTGGTATGTGTCTCCTCCCAATTTCCTCCTGTTCTCAATAACTAACACAGTTTGGTTGGTGTAGATAGGGTTGCTTTCATCTTCGTGAATAATCACCTCTTGATGATTCCACTCGAACTTCACAGCCTGGTGTAGAGTAGAAGCGACTACCCCAGCGGCGTGTATCCATGGTCGTCACAATAACAAGTTGTAGGTGGCAGATATGTGTAGCACTTGGAATATGACATTGAACCAGGTCGGGCCCATCTGCAGATCAAGGTTAATTTCACATTCCTGCTTCCCATCCGTATCTCATGCAGGCCTTTACCTAGTCTTTTCAGAGTATTCAGCGGGCATATGTTTAGAATCAAATCCCCATCTACCAGAAACTTAGCAATGAACTGTCTTCATATTGCACAGATGTGCAATGCTTTATTGTGATTCAACCCTTCTGGTGGTAGCTTGTCTTCGTGGAAAGAAATCTTGTGACTTTACAGTACCTGCCCTACCATATTAGCTATCTCCGGACTAGTGATACCGGTGGGTACATAAGCTTCACTTAATACCTTCATCAAGGCATTATTGTGCGCATCTGAATTTTGCAACAGTGATAAGATGGATATTTGGGTGGGAGTCTTATTTAGGTGATTAACAACAGAGTATTCCCTTACTTGTACCTTCCTCCAAAGATCATTAGTGTGTGTCTCCACAACAGGCGGCTTAGATATGGTCTCTTTGCTTGTTCCTCTATCATTCTCAGGTGTCTAAACTCTGCAGGTTCTAGTCATTCCTAGAGCAACACCTATTTCTTCCATCTTGGGTTTTTCTTTTCTTCACGCCTCTGCCATATAATCCCATGGGACAGCATCAGACTTATAAGACAGTGTTGGAGCTACTATCACAGTGAAAGGTGAAGCTACCTCAACCTCAAACGGTGCCTGGGTTTGCACCACAATCGCCGAGAGGGTGACAGGAGATGTTTTTGGAGCACCCCCCTGGCGAATAAGTCCGATGGATCTCTCTTGATCCCATTCTTCATCCATTGCTATCACATTCACTCCCTCGCCCCTATGATGGGGAGGAGGGTTATTATGGACATTAGGCGTGGCCTCTTTTGCTTGTATAACTTTGGTGTCAATCAGTGTCTGAATCTTGTCCTTTAACATGCCGCATTCATTAATGGTATGACCCTTCATGCCTGAATGGTAGGCATAAATTTTGTTAGGGTTAACCCACTGGGAAGGTTTCTTAACAGAAATAGCAAGAATGGGGGTGACGTAAACAGCAACGTTTAGTCTTTCATACAATTGGGCTATGGGTTCAGCGATTGGGGTGTATTGTCTGGGAGCTCTGTGGTCAAAGTTTGGTCGTGGCTTTGGGTAGTTTTGGCGGGCAGGAGGAGGTGAATGGTAATATGCAGGTTGGGTATTATATGTATGGTAGGTGGTGGCAGGGTATTGATATTTTGGAGGTGAGAATTGATATATGGGTGGAGGCTTTTGGTATGTGAGGGGAGACTTTGGGCCCTGGACTACCATCACGGCACCCACTACTTTCTTCTTCATGATACCTCCTGATTGCAAGGCTTTGTTGGTGTGTTTCAGTGCCTCAAAATTGGTCACTCCGCTCTTGATTCCTTCTTTTATCCTTTCTCCTAACTTGATGATGTCTGAGAACTCGTGATTCTCTATGACCATCAGTCTTTCATAATACTGCGGTACTTGAGCTCTGACAAAGAATTTGTTCATTTGTTCTTCTTCAAGTGGTGGCCTCACCTTGGCGGCCTCTGATCTCCAACGAGTAGCATACTCGCGAAAGGTTTCTGTCGGCTTCTTCTTGCGGTTCTGGATATATAAAATGTCTGTCGTGTTCTACGTATTGAACCTGAATCTGTCCATGAAATCAGATGCCATGCTTACCCAATTTTCCCACTTCTTCAAATTCTGGCTGATATACCATGATAATGCATCTCCTGTAAGACTTCGCATAAACAGTTTCATGCGGATTTGTTCATTCTTGCCTACTCCTACAAGCTTGTCATAGTAAGTTCTCAAATGTACCTTAGGGCCACTGGTGCCATCAAACATCTTGAACTTAGGAGGTTTGTAGCCCTCCGGCAGTTCTACATCTGGTTGGATACACAAATATTTGTAGTTCAAACCTTCAACACCCTTCCCGCCTTCAACACTCTAGACTCTCCCTGTCAGTTTCTTGAGTTTCTCTGCTATTTTTCGGATGAGCAGGTCCTTTTCGATCGGTTCACGTATGTATAGGGTTTTTTTGCAGGGTATAGGGTAAGGTTTCCACATATATCGGGTTTCCTTGGTGAGTTTCTGGAACTTGGGTATATGGGTGATCATTGATCAAAGTTTGAGGGGGATCAGGGGTGAGTTGTGGTGCATTTTGAGGGGTGTGATAAGTGGTGGTTTGTGAATACTGGGTTGGATGATGGTGGTGTTGTTGAGGGGTTTGCACTGATGGCGAGTTAAGGTTTTGAGGAGGTGCGGGATTGTGATACCAGTGCATCACGGGAGGATTTTTTGGAGCTATAGGTGGTGGATTTTGGGTTTGGGAGTTGTGCGGTGGTGCTTGGTTCTGAGTGGTTGTATTTAGCTGGTTGATGTCAGGAACATTTAGAGTGCGGGGAGGTTTGCGAGATCTCGGACCTGCTCAAGCTCACCCTGCAGCTCCAAGATTTTCTGTTCCAGACGTAGGACCAGCTCATTCTCTCCTGGCATGCTTCTTCCATATGAGGTTTCGACATTCTCTGCCATGGTATCATTGTCTTTTTGGTTACCGCTTAGATCATCCATCTTCCCTTGCCTTTGCCTTTGCTTTTGGCCCGCTAGGTGAAGGACGAGGTAGAGGACCTCTGGATCTGGTGTGGTAAGCTGATGATGCCAAAATGCATGAACCAATCTTTGGGAATGGGAGTAATCAAAAGAAAAAAAAATAAAAGGTAACCAAGTTAGTGATACGAAGTAAAAGCGTGCTTGCAATACTTAAGCAAGTATTATGTAAGGTCATGCAATAATTTGCGTCCTAATTTGGGGACCTCATTGTGCCTGAGGTAGGCCTAAGCGACACAAAGACTTGGAAAAAATTCATGCCGACGTTGCCTCATTTCATTAATGCGAAAATAAGCCAAATTAATCTTTCACTAAATCGAAATAATAATTTTAAAGTCACTAATGACATTAAGCCTTGTTACATCAAAATCTAATGAAATCTAATCTAGAAAGTAGTAAAGAACATCATCTCCTAGTCTACTTGGTTCCCGAAGGACCTTCTCCATGCTTCGCTCTCTTGGATCCATCAATCACATTTCCCAGATCGCGCATGTCGAGTAGCAAGTAAGCCATTGCCAGCTTCCCTCCTTCATCAAAATCCATGCCTTGCCAATCCCAAAGCCTCTTTCTCATCTTCCCCTCTAGCTCCATCAGTCCATGCTCCAGATGTTACAACCTCTCTATCGACTTATTTGCAATCTCTTTCCATTCTCTGATCGCCTCCATATCCACCTTATGTTGTTCTAGATGTTTAGCTTCAAATTCGAATACTCTTTTGCGTAGCCTCTTGTACTTCACCTGTGCCTTAGCCACCTCTTCTATGATGCTATCTTTCATATTGACTCCCGATTTGACGTTTCGAGCTATGTTGTCTTCCAACCATGAGAGATAGTTGTACATATAATTGGCGTGACACCTGTCTGGCTCAATAATCTCTCTCTTCACGATGATCTTTTGGTTCCACATGTGTTGCGCTTCAAATTTGAAGGGATGACATCTCTTTTGAAATCTGCCTTATACTGAACCATGTAGGAAACCCGAGGTATGACTTGTTTCTTCCCAACTTGCCTCATTACCCTTATAGGAGCATAAAGGTAAATGCCTCGCAGCCCGATCAGTACTAAGTGAGTGATTCCTTTAGACCTGATGATGAACTCGCTGCTAGGAAACCATAAAGCATCTAATGTACTTGCTCGTCTGTCAAGTTACTGAAGAAACGCACCCAGCCTACAGCATTTCCAAGCTTTGCAAACCTGTCTGGAATGAATGTCATCTTCTTTGGATGATGAATGGCTATGTAGTCATTCAACGTCCTTCGTAGAAGCTCATGGCGATAAATCACCCCTCTGAAGTATTCCACCAGCCAAACTTGTAGTAAGAGATTACAACCCTCACAGTGTCCGAACCAATGCTTGCTTCGAACAAGTGCATGATACATCTCAGCTAAGATCATTAGGATGATAGTGTATATTTGCCCCTTGATAACTTCCATTAAGGTCCCTGTGACCATGACTACGCGAGTATGAATTCTTTCCCCTTGTATTGCAAAGATTAACTAGCACAAGAAACAAAGTATGAAGATATAGACCCGATGGTGCACCCATCCCAAAGAGGTGATGGCTAGCTCCTCATGATTCAGGTGATATGATTTGATATGCCCATATTGTTCATAGAGAAATTCAAAAGGGGTGTATGATTTCTACAGGCAGATTAGTTCGTCGTTCTTCTTATAACCCAGTATCTTCTGAAAATCGCGTGAGGTGTGATTTTCTAGCACCAATAGACCCGGAATATCCCATGGTAATTTGGCGAAGCCTCCTATTTCTTCTAGGCGAGGAGTCATTTTTATATTGCCAAATCAAAAAATAGCTTTCTTTTCATCCCATAACATGGTGGCTGCCTCAATTAGTCCCCTGTTTGGTTGAACATTCAACAAAGATGGCAGGTTGCACAGTACTCTCCTCACATGGTTTTTGTCACAGGGTGCAAGGTCGTTCCACCAGTCAATTAGTAGAGGCGAGATATTCTGTACAATACCAATCCTGAGGATTTCGTGCTTCATTTTCTACAAACAAATAAAAGTTAGCCGTTTACTCCTCCAGATTCGACTATTTACGCAATAATGGTCAACATGTTGGTATGTTTTCTCCAAGTAATGCACATAATATGATGTTGTCCTTTGGGATAATGGAAATCCTGCTGGACTTTGGAAAAGGTTTATCTAAGCAGGTTGATGCGTCAATGACGTCTCAGTCCATACTAGGTTTAGCATGATGCATGTACATTTCAAATCAGAGTGTGGTTTCAAGAAGGGTCTAGACTGGTACCCTCAAGTGGACAACTTGAGAAGGTAAGGCACAGGACCGTCAATTGCACCGCTGATTGACTAGTCTATCACTAATAAGCCTTTCCGGTTTAAAAGGGCAGTTTTTATGAAAGCGCGAACACTCATCAAGCGCCGCTATGTTGATAATAAGCATGAGTAGAGTATGATGTTGAAAACATGCTTTATGCAAAAAATAGAAACACGTTGCCAGATTTTTGCATGATGAAAGTGTGTAAAAACAGTAAATAATATGAACAGGAGAGAAAATAAAAAGGAAAGACAAAAGAGAGAAGTCAGTTTAACTCATGAAAATGTACGAGAATTAAATGAAGCAAATAGGGGATAGGGACGGGAGAGACATGATATAGTGGAATTAAATAAGATGAAGGAAATGGAGAGAAGATGTACTTAGCATAGCAATTTAAGCAAACAAGGGAAATAGGGAGGGGATTTATATGTCATTGCAATTTTAAACAAATAAAGGAAAATAAGGGAAAGGATGTACATAATAACTTAAGCACATAAAGGGAAACAGGGGAGAGGATGTGTATGTTACAAGTAATCTGTTAATCCACATAAGTCAACTTCACTATGGTAAGAGCCTAAGATATCCTAGCAAAGTCGACATGCTGTCACACCCCGTTTTCTCGCGAAAATGGGTTTCGACATGTGACAACTCTTTTAAATGGGTATTAAAAGAGAAGAGTCTCCACCTAATGATTTTTAAGGTGCGTTAGGGCACCTATTTGCAAATAAATCTGTTTAATTAGCCTATGTCACCAAAGATCGGGTAAGAGCTCAAATTATCACAAAGAAGGTGTTAGGCACTTTTCGAGGTCCAAAACTGTGGGTCCCGGCCGAAATTTACACTATGTGAGATCCGATTATAACTATCCTATGTGATCATATAGGCGAGGGTAGACAGGGAATTTAAAAGTTTTACTATGATGCAAACAAGAGAATTGCACAAAATAATATAAAGAATCAGTATAAGTCTTTGGAGATTACAGGATACAACTTCATTTTTCAAGAGACGAAGTGCGAACATATAAAGAAGGGGGGGGGGGGGGGCCT